>JAPYYV010007916.1:0-13020 GCA_030522625.1 Copidosoma aretas | reverse complement strand
GTGACCGTTACTGACAGCGTAGATGTTGGTCAAAAAATCTGAAAAAATTACAGTATTGTTTCCTTACAAAGTACTACTGATCCCCAAAGTTTGGAAGAAGAAAATTTTTTTTTGGTCTCCATTCACGTGGAATGCCCCATATATATATGTGTGTGTTTGTGTGTGTGTATGTGGGTTTTACTTGCATTAAATTGTTAATTATAATAGGATACGTTTTCAACATGTCATTAGTTTTTGTTCAGATTTAGGTCGCATATATATAAAATAATAGTTGTGGTGTCACATCGTGACTAGACGAGATGTGGTCTTCCTATTTTCTTAAATCATTGAACTCAATCCACATACCTGCTCTAAATACTAAGGCTGTATAATGACCTTCTTGTGTGCTGTCTTTTGGATTAAAGTCACCCCTACATTTCACCTAGTTATAAAGACTGCCATCCGTATTTTTTAATTTTTTTGGAATCTTGTTTATTCAGGTGTGGGATTCGATTTCAGAGAATGCGTAATGATAATTGAGCTGTTTATAACAGTAAATTGTTTTACACACTACCAAGTTTTATAAATACTTTTACACTATATCGCAATATCGTCCCCTAGGAGGGACAAGAGGATAATTCAGATTAGCGCTAAAAAATCGGATGATTCAGAATAATTTCGGTATTCTTTTGTGGTGCTAAATCATCCTCTTTGATAGCCCTATTCGTAACCATCCGCTTTTTTCTGTTAATCTGGATTGTCCTCTTGACCCTCCAAGGTGATGATATATTATGAATAATTTAATCACCATAATTATCATATACAACCCATTTTGTGGTTTTTTGTTCACAATTGCAAGTCCTTGGATTTAACATGAAGTCATTTATTAACTCTTTTATTAGTTTAGTTCCATTATATATTTTTGAAATTCGTACTAAATATGATGCCATTGGTTCGTATACTATGCTAGAGACGCCTGGCTTGCAAGAGATTACTTTTTGTAAGCTAGGTAGTTTTATTTCAATGTAATTACAAACGTCATAGACAGATGTAGAGCAGTCAGTTTTAGCTGGAATTCGAGAATAAGGTATTACTTTAAGGCCCTTCCATAACAAGAATCATAATCCTCTTGACCCATAGGTATACGCTGTTACTTAAGTTATTAGAGATAAAATAACTAATTTTGAAAACATATCATCTTCTTAGCATTGAATACACTTGTTCAGAACCGGGTAATCTACTCCAGCTGATAAAAAGATTTTTAGTAAGCTACCCATAAAACACGTATTGAAATACAAATATTATAAGAGACATGTTATTTCCGTTGTTTACAGAAAGTCAGTTATTACTTTTATTAGAATACAAAAGAATATCTGATATCATATATGAGTTCCCGCTGGCATACAAGTTTTTTTCTCTTCTTTTCCGTAAATTTACCGGCAATACCAGAAGATAGGCTAAGCCAGTCTAAGCTTAATCCCCCCTCCCAGCTGGGGTGGTAGTGGTGGGGGTGAGCTCGTTCCCGTGTGCTACAAGCGTCACTCTGACGTCACGACTCTAGATGGCTCAGACGCCCACCTCCTACTACAGCACTAGCTCCCACTCTGACTAGGTCTCTCTCTCCCTCTCTCCAATATGTACATTCTCTACATTACCGACTACGAAAGCGGACCATGCTGACGAGGCTCTCAAGTAACCTGTTGATCGCGTGAGTCCTAGTGATGTAGCACTTTGTATCATGATGGTCATATGACCGTCATATGAGCATTACAGCTTTGTGAAATTTTTCAAGACAGAAGTACATCTAAATACATACTTAAGTCTGGCCTTTAGTGATTTTAATACATGTTAACAACATATGATCCTCATAGCTACATCTATATAGACGTATGCTACATCTGTATGGACTTATAAAATTAAATTATTTAATAATGTCACGTGACAGTCGCATAGAGGTCATATATTACGATTTTCCCTAAAGTGTCATTTTACATCGTGACGCATCAAGAGCAATGATAGTTGCTGGCTTCCAACCAAGTAAAAAAACATGGCAGCCAACTCATATATGGCCCGCTTTCTCATCTTCTCACAAAACTCATAGCAGAGCAAGTATCAACTCGTCATCTCTATGTATTGAGATCGTCGCATAGCTCCCAGCATCTTAAGTGGAAATCGCAAGTTGTGTGTGTACAAAACACTGCTTTCAAGTAGGCCTTATCAGAACGCATATTAAATGATGCAGGCTTTATCGACCTAAGTGCTGAGAGGCAGTGGTAAAGGTTTGTACGTCATCGTGGAGGATGTTGTCGAGGCGGGCTAGAGAGCACCCGAATTTTCTTTTAAGCGAGATATATGATTAGCGAAGCCAAGTGCATTCAGCACAACGTTTGGCACAAGTAACACAATCCCTACTCTTTCTATCTCCGTTCTAACGCATTATAATATTATAGCGTGAGGTTTATGTAAGTGGATGTGTACGCGCGTATCAAGTGATGCAAGTCGCTGGCTATACGCGCGCTCGCTCTCCCTCATTACCAAAATTATAACCCCAAAGCGGTTTAGGTTCCAACACTATGCCTGGTACGTCTCTCTTATCAATACAGGGGTATCGAATGATGCTAGTCGCTGCACGCTTTGTCGACTCAAGTGCTGAGAGACGGTGGTAAAGGTTTTTACGTCATCGCGAAGGATGTTGTCGAGGCGGGCAAGAGAGCAAACAAGGAGCAGTGGCAAAGGTTTACACGAACGATTCATCGCGGAGGATGTTGTCGTGGTGGGCACAGCAGAGAGTTCTAAAAATAAGCATATATTTTGCGGAGTATTTTTTCCAATACTACTGACATATTTCCTTGGGGGTTTTACAAAATCAATAAAGATCAAAGACATGAAATGGAAAACGAAGATGGTGATAAGAATGAAGTGATGAATAATACTACTGATTTATCCGATAATATGGACAGACGTGATACAGCCTATCAGAGAGAAAAAAATGAAGAAGGAGTGGAGGAGGATACTCTATATCAAGAGCAGCAGCAGCTGCGTACGCAGGCCAGTTTATTCGGAGAAGCTAGCCAGCAACACATGTCTTTTAAGGGGCAGAGTAGGTGACAAGCCTGCAAAAGAACAAGTTTTGCGCTGGAACATTTGCTGAAAGAAGATATACCAAAAAGTTGCTATGAGTCGATGTACATTTTAACTTTTGTAATATACTCTTTTAATTATAGATATTCCTATACGTATGACTTTATAACTTAACATGATTATTGAATTCTTGTTACAGATGGCTGATTTTACTACACTTAATAGATTTGCCGTGGAGGCTTTCTACCAACAGAAAAGATTGCTCAAACGGTTAAGGGGTAAAATAATTAAGTTACAAAGCTAAAAAATGCCAACACTTGATTTTTCATACAAACTGTTGCTGAATTGGATGACGACCCTCAAATATTCTTGCCAAAACCACTTTCGGAAGCTCTAATCAATGATGATAGAACTTTTGATAATTTGTAGGAGTTTGTTGAGGAAATGAAGCTTTTCATCAGTTGTAATAGTATCAGTATTTAATTATTAAACCTATAAATGTAAATATTGATTATAAATGAGAACATTCTTAAATTATGTCTTGTCAAACTATAATCGCTTGAAAAAATTATTAAATTACACAATGGTACTTTTAACATTTCTTTATATTCTAGTTTGATACATACAAATTTTTTGTTCATCTACTTACATTGTTATAAAAAGAATTTACATAAATTCTTCCGACTTAACGTAAACTCTAGATTTTATCCTAATCCATCATTATCGTCAATCCAACTGTCGTGAGAATCATCAAAGCCCAACCCCTTGACATAAATTTAATTTTATCGCCGGCGGAGAATCCTCTCACTGAGATGCAGTTCCTGCTGATAAAAGCCTCCAGAGATTGGCGGCCCTTGATAATCTTTTAAATGGTAAGTTGGTGGCTTAGTATATGCTACTTGTGCTATAGTGAAAATTTCGGTCAGTCAGTAAAGCGTATATCCTTTTTTAAACATCTGCTTAGCATTGCTTACTCGCACTTTTTTGTCCAATCTAAATTTTAGCGTTGCCCTTACTGTTGTTGCTGTAGATATAAATGTTTACAAAAGGATATTTTCATTGGCAGCTGGAGCATCCTTAGGCATCATAGCTATTGTTTTATATTTTCAGTTAGTATAGGCCATTATTAATTTTCGTCAAATATCAATCCACTTGTAGTTTGCCTGAAGAATGAAATTTATCACATAGCATGATTTGAAGTTTGATTAAATCTCTTACATATGGATGCCTTGAGATTTCTAAACGTAGAGTACAACTTAATATTATAGTTTTGCATGAAACTTTGAAAACTTGTGTTGTAAAACTCTTTACCACGATCTGTTTGCAAAATCGTTGGAACACTTCTTTCTGTTAATATTCACTCCATAGCTGCAGCTACATCTTCGCCAGTCTCTCTCTTTACGGGCACAGCCCAGGCGTACTTAATAAATACATCTATGACTGTAAACAGATATCTATAACCCTTATTTTCACAAGCATAAAGTCTCATCTCCACTAGATCAGCTTGCCACGATTCATCCAAGCCTCGGATATCAATTTTTGACGTTGGTAGTTGCGTCCTACAAGTTTATGGATCTCTTCCATTACTCTCTCCATCTTTTTAATTGTCTTAAGGAGTACTGATAGATATCCGAGCCAAAACCTCCTTGATTGCAGTTATTTTTCGGTTCAAATTTTCTATTGATTCCAAAAACATCACGCAAATTGTTGAATAATACACGTATCTTATCTTGCTCATCTAATATTAATTTTTTTTCTCTATGTAAAATAGTAAGACTCACTGCACTATCAGGCTTAAGGACTTTTGCAACGTTGCATAATCTTGGAAGTCAAATTTACCATCTGATGTGAGCTTGTATCTGATTTTAGGAAGACCTCGACCACCACCTTGAGACTTAGCTGATGATACACGTCCGAATACTTCAATGCTTAATTTGATCCTAAGCCAAAATAATTAATCAAACTAAATATATAATATTGGCTTTGCGAAGCTCCTCAATAATCGAATAAACATCATTTATGTCACTTGGATTACCGGCTGATGTTTCTGCCACTAGTAATCGTAGACGATCGACCAGTTCGTTAGGGTCATCCCAATAAATGTAATCCATTTGTATGTTCATTCTAGCAATTTTACATGAAAGTATAGACCCACCTTGCTTCTTGCTATTCTTTTGGGTAAGATTAAACAACGAAGCGATAACATTATGAAATTTTCTACTGTTGTACGAGTGAATAGGGTCACTTTAAATGAATCGCCTTTTATGCGCGCTTGACGTTCCCAAGACTCGTTTGTATTCCTCTAAATTGTCTGGTATCAATTAAACTTTATCAGGATGCTTTTTTAAGAGCAGTTCCATTAATCTATTAGTTATTAGATACTTCACATGATTTATTTTAATTTCATTATTATTGAAATGTATGGGTGAATTTCCAAGCATATATCGTCCATTTTATTTTCTTATTCCATTAATGCCATCCAACTTTGGCTCCTTTTTATCTACTATTTGTAAGTATGGATTAATGGATAAACTTTTATTTGTATCACCCTACATCATCATCATCATAATTGCACTTTTCCACAACTGTATTATAATCTTTTATAGTATCATCTGAAGAAGCAACATCATCATCACTATTATGCTGGCTAAATGGAAGATTGATGTAAATATATATTTTTGTTCTTTTTAATATACTTTAAAGAATCTCTAGCTGGAGATTCATGTCGTTGCTGGGCACGGTTCTCCGTTTCCGTTTTGTAAATGCTCTCATGAAGTGGATCAGTAATAGGCTTGAAAGTTCTACCAATCCGCTTCTTTATATTCTCTCTTCCAAACTTTAGCATGTGGTACTCGCGTCTGACAGCTTTTCTTGCCTTTAAACCTCTTGAAGAATGCATTTTTTCTCTCGAATAGCGTCCATGTTGACTACTTGATGGTTGACATGAGACTAATACATATTCATTAAGTATAAGCGATATTTATAGCAAAAGAGTCGAATCCCTTTCTATATCTACCATTTTCCATATTTCTATCCTTATCTATTACGACAAACCCATGTTTCCCATATCCCTAACACTTTATACATAATTTTTTAAATTCATTTTAAGTCATATTGGTGTTACCATGATCATTATGGATGTGCTTTCAATTTATATCATCTTTTTGGAATAGTTCTAAGAGGTTCAAATTATCTTTTACTAAATGCTTGGGAACTTAGGCGTATGATTGGCTTACATAGAAACAGTCAGAGCTTTTGTGACGTCCCATGCAAAAAAAGGCTCTTACATTACCTTGTTTTTTACAGGCAATATTATCGAATATCATTATAGAGTTGGGCAGTGCCTTATCTGGAGATATATCTGATTCATGCTCGCTAAATAAGAAATATTTAACACCATCAATGGGCTCCAATAACTATCTTAGAAACTCATGCTTTGGATTATTTATTGACTTGGAGTATAGATAAAAAGTCTTAAATCTTAATCTGTTGGGGTAAGTGATTAGAGATAGCGAGCTGTTTATTTTTCCACTGTTTGGTGGACCACAAAGGATAGCTTTTATTGTATCGGGTAATAAATCACCATGATGTTTTGTTTTCCTATCTTGCTTAACAGATTTGTCGAAAGTCATAAGAGGAAGCTTTACGTTATGTTATATAAAGCTTATGTTGGCTGTATGCTGACACAACTGACACTGAAATCTAATACTGTAAATAGTATGACTTTATACTTCTATCAGACTTATAAGTCATCGCATCCTGCTTACCTCAGTATTTTTAACATTCGTATGCTGACTCGACTGAAACATGAAACTATAAATAATGTGTTAGTCATATTTCAATCTTATTTATCGTTGAGCGCTTGAAAAGTAATGATCATCCATCGTCGATGGGGTCGTGGATTCATAAATGCGCTTATTAATAAACTGTCTATAGAGCTGCACATCCTGGGATACCAGTATTGTCGGCCGGGCACCAAGCTAACCAAAAGGTTAGCTCGTGGAGATGCAGGTATCAATTCGCTAGATCATGCTTGCAAACAACATGATATAGCCTACTTACAGAACCGAGAAAATATTGCAGCGAGAAACGCTGCAGACAAGGTTTTTGCCAAAAAGACTTGACAAATATTAAATGCTGAAGATGCGCGTTTTCGTAAAAAAGCTGCTGCCTATGCTGTTACCAACACCATGAAGTTAAAATCTAGACTTGGCATGGGAGCGTCGTCTATAAACACTAGAAAAGTTAGTACGAAAAAAGACATGAAGAAGATCAAAACTATAAAAAGCTTGATCAAAAGTGCCTCAAAGTCCATGGTTCGAAGTGATTGTGCTCGAACAGTTATAACTTCAGCGTTAAAGGGGGTACAGCAAGATGAAAAGAGAGCTGGTGGTAAAAAAATGTTTTTATGCTTCGAGTGTTAGCTATTTCGCAAATAATCGGAGGATTTTTGTCATACCTGATTCCAGCGTTTGCTGGTTTAAGTGCTATAGGTGCTATTACGAATGGTACGACTGGAATTTTTAAGGCTATTATCAATGCTAAATCTGCTCAAAAATAATTGGATAATAGAAAGAGATATAATAAAAGAATAAAAGCGCTATTATTAGGAAAGGGAATTTTCCTTAGACCACATAAGATTGGCTTAGGTCTACATTCAAGGCCTGGAAAAGGTTTGGAAAATGTAATAGCAAACAAAATAGAAAGAATCTTTTATGTAAAACTGTCAAACCGATCTTTTAAAGACTACGATCTTATTCGATACTTATTAGTTTTATTAATACTACACTATCGTAGAGTTTTTATTGGAAATGCTTTGCCAGCTAATAGTTCTTATTTTAACGAATCAGCCATAGTAAATCTTGATGATAAGGACAGTCCTGGTATTCACTGGATTGCCTATCAGATGCAAGGTGATAACGTGACATATTTTGACAGTTTTAGTGACCCACAACCACCAAGTAATTTAATGCTATATCTTGGTGCTAGCTTAATCGCATATAATTGTGAGATAAAAGGATTTTAATACATTTAACTGTGGCCATCTTTGTTTGAACTTCCTCTGTAAGCAACTCTATCGCCATCCTGTATAAATGCATCCCGATACTAAAGTGCCATCACTCAATGGCAAACCATAATTAAAGAATCATTGACATTAAATTTATCAGGAACATCTTCTGTTTTCGAAATGCAATAGTTTTCCACCAATGGAACTATCGTGTCACAAAAATTACGTACTTAGATTGATTGAGCTGCTTTCCTTCAACTCCATACCAAACATTGACGTAGGTAATAATATAATTTATGTGGAAGAGGAGGTAATCACCTTACCAAGGAGCAGCAACGAGATCTCCGAAATTTAGGGATTTCTTTGCAACGAATTATCATCTAAAAATATTACAATTTGTGTAAAACCTAACAATAATACGCTACGAAGTGTAATTAAGTGCAGTGCGTCGATTGATTTTCGCCTCCAGGACTCATTGGGATCAGTGTTGGGTTTTACGAAACGTCAACTCAAGGCTAATGTCGAGCACGAGTCATATCTGCCTGTAGCGATTCTTGAAGTAAACGCTTTACGAGTGGAGTGTAATATTACCGCAGAAGCATATATTAACCAACGTAAATTTCACACGATTTATGAATTTTCTCCAGCAGTGTCCGCTGGATACAAAATCATTGAAGTTCCATCGCAAATAATATATATACTCATTTCAGCCAAAATCATAGACCATCTTCAAGTCCGCATTGTTGATCAGGAAGGAAGCTTGGTTAATTTTCGTGGAGAAGTTATCACAATAAGATTGCACCTAAAACAGCTTAATTGAAATGGGTATAGTGTACAACAGCAGAGTTGGACAAGGCTATATAAATAAATCAACCAAAGTGAGAGCGCTTAGTCATCAACGAACCTGATGTAAAACATGAACTTATACGAGGTGTGTTCAAAAAATACCCGGAATGTTTAAATTTCACGTGTTCGGAGAATACGATTGTCAAAATTTTTGATTATTGTGTTGGTATACATGTCCATAAAGTATGATAAAATTCTCTGCTGCATTCATTGTTTACTTTATATGTGGCAGTTACTATGGTTAGACGCGTTTTCATGAGCTCTGCGATTTTTGATTGTTAAAAAAAAACAAATCAAAGAATTTGTATTTAGTTTTGGGTAAACAGTGAAATAAAGTGTAACAAAGTGTGCGAAATGTTAACAAAGGCCTATGATAAGTCTGCTATTAAAAAAGCAAGTGCTTAGGAGTGGCATAAGTTTCCAAGATAACCCTGAAGACGTTGAAGATGACAAACGCCTCGGAAACCCAAGCACTTCAACAACTGATGAAAACGTGAAAAAAGTAAAAGCAATGGTTATGAATGATCCACGAATCACAATCAGAGAAAATGCTGATGATGTTGGCATATCGATTGGCTCATGTCATGACATTTTTGCGAACATTTTGGGTATGAAACGCGTGGCAGCAAAATTTTTCCCGAAATTGCTCAATTTTGAACAAAAACATCGTTGCTTATTCGTCATTTTTTAGAAAAAAATAGCACTGTAATGATGCCCCAACCTTCATATTCGCCAGACATGGTCCCTTGTGCCTTTTTCCTTTTTCCAAAAATCAAAAAAATCTCACAGGATCGTCGTTTTACAAGCATAGATGACATCAAAAGTGCATCGCTAAAACAGCTTAAAGCTATCCAAAAGATCGAGTTCCAGAAGTGTTTTGAGGATTGGAAAAAGCGCTGGCATAAGTGCATAATATCTAGTTGGGACTACTTTGAAGGGGACAACATCGATGTAGATGAATAAATAAATATTCTTTTCAAAAAACGAAAGTTTCGGGTATTTTTTGAACACACCTCGTAGTTACGAGATCGAGAAATGACTTGAATGCAGTTGCTTAACAAGGAACCCCTGCCGCAGTGAAAGGTCAGCTACCAACATGAGCAGAGTTCAAAGTAGTAATATTAAAGCTGGAATGGCTCATGCCCTATTTTGTAATGTCAGGTTCTCGCCAAATTCGTCTGCTCAATTATTTAGTAAAAGATAAGTCTATATCTATGAGTTTTCGAACATGGAAGCTCCTTAAATATCCGCTCCTGCCTACAATATCAAAATATATCTGGACTGTAAAGACGTCTAATCAGTTGGAAAAGCCATGCTATGTTATTTTAGCCTTCCAAAGTGACCGCGAAAACCGGAAAGATGCTAATGCTAGCAAGTTTGATCACTGCAACATAAGAAATGTCAGACTCGATCCTAACTTACAGTATTCTCCTTACAGTGATCTGAATCTTAATACAGCAATAAATCAATATACCTTGTTGTATGATATATATGCTGATTTTCAAAATTCATATTATGGTCAAGATTGCGCCACTATATTAAACAGATATGATTTTCTGGTAATCGCACCTATGATTGTTATCGACTTCTCCAAATAAGATGAGCCGTTGAAAAATACGCTGGTAAATGTGCGTCGAGAATTTGAATCTCATAACAATTTTCCTACCAACACATCAGCCTATTGCTTGATTCTACATGATCGCGTTGTTCAATATAGTCCGATTAATAAGGACGTTAAGAAACTCATGTAAAGTTTTAAAGGCTGATTCACGACTCTATTGACATCATTTGTCTTTAAAAAATCATAGAGAAAGCTCAGCAGAGCAGGAAAGAAGAAGAAAAGAATAAATGACGACAAACAGAGAAGGCAAAATTTAAGAAGAAACACGCTGAGGAATGGGCCGAAGAAAATCAAAGGAAAACCAAAAGATGGTACAAATTGTAAAATCATAGAAAAAATTATTTAGAAAATAAAATAATTTTTTAATTCATACAGAGCATAAGCCGACAATAAGCAAATTTACTGCAATGGAGTATGAAGTCGACATGCAGGGCTTTAAGAAGCCTGGAAAAGATTACGTGCTCGAAGAGTTAGCTATTCTTCCGCTTGATGGAGATGAAAAGCAGCAAGAGTTTCTCTTCAGACCACCATTTTCTAAGAACAGATTAAATGAAGAGTAGAAACCTGAACACAAATTGGCGATGTGCTTTATGAGAATCTCAAAGATGCCTAGAAGATTTTTGTAATCAGAGAATTAAAGAAAACATCGCTTGACAGCTTTAATTCTCAAGATATTTATATGACTGACTATCCACCGTTTGAGCTCTTTACAATTGCTACTACTTGCCCACATCATAACGGTGCATACAAGTTTATATGTGCTGCTTATAATGTTAAACGGATGAAAAGGTTCTACTTCAACATGGAGTGGGAAGATGTCGCCGACATTGAAAAAAAAGAAGATGTGTTATACAAAAAAATGATATGTGTATATGTATATATGTATATAACCTTTTCCCAAATCTTCCTTCTGATCGAAAATCATGATATATAGCTCTTATATCCATTGTAAAATGCGTCATATACTTACGACATATATGTTTTTGAGACTTCAGAAAACAGAATTTTAACGCTTACAGCTGTTTAAAGGGGGTGAGGTGAGTATATACGAGTGTCAACGCAAAGCGCAGCACAGTTTATTCCTTGGTATCAAATGTGACAGGTACGTGCTAGTGCAGCAAGCTAAAATTATGAGAATGGATTTATTGAAGGATGATTATGTGATAGGGATCTAAAATTTTCTTGACGCATCTTAACAGTTTTTACCGAAAGAGGTGGCGGTAATGTCTTTTATGAGACCTGTGATTAATCATTGGATCCAACGTCCTCCATGCAGTTTTTCTATCATACCTAAGAATGTTGATCGGGAAAACGATCGGCAGTCGATGCGGGAGCATGGACTGTGCTGGATCGAAGGTGATTGTTCTATTAGACAATTAGAACAACACTTGTGTGCTATAGCAAAAAATGCATATCGAATTCACGTTTACGGACATAGTAAGGCCACTTATTTGGAATCTATCATGGCAAGAACTGTAATTATCATTTAAGAATATATTGCACCATCCCTTTACTCTCTTAAAACGGCATATCTCATGAAGGCATTTATGTGTGGCGCTCATTATGCATAAAAAGGTGTATTTGGCAAGTTTTTTTGCGCACTTAGTAAAGCTCACCAAGTTAGATCCTGGTTTTGCTACTTGGTCAAAAATCTCATTGAACTAGACTTTAAATATTTTTATGTAGGCTCTAAAAAGTTATATGAGGGGTGAGTGTAGTAGAAGGCCCTCCTCTATTGATGAAATTGATTGATATGTTATTGCAAATGCCGGTAGTAAATCTGAGAATAATGGTAGTGAATCTGAGAATGATGATGATACTAAGTATGTAAACGCTATTATTAACTGTGTCGACAAAGTAAATGGAAAATAAAGCATATCTTGCAATAGCGGTGTTTTTTTTTTATTTTTACTCTCCCATAAAACAAGTACAGAATGATGTTATGCTTCATTTATATAATACGCATCGAACGACTAACATGAGTTCATACTCCAGTAAATCAAGCAATTTGAGGAGCAGCAAGATAAAGGTGGATAAAGATTGCGGAGAACCTCTTCAAGAGAAGCGTGTCGAGGCAGCACAACCTAAAATAATTAAAAATTATTATTCCAAACATATTTACTCTTATCCGAAAAAAGATGGATATAAAGTTATTAAAAAGATGTAAATAATTGGCCATTCTATAGGCAATGACCCTTTTTAGTATTTTTTTTAAGCCATTATAAATATATGTAATAAATTTAAATTTTGTTATTATTCAAGCAACCCATCCTCTAAAATTTTTTTGATGATCCCAAACAACAATGCAATGAAAAGTTGGAAAGTGATCAGTGATTCGTTAGGAGCGAGGTTTGGGAAGTCAAAAAATACACTGGAGTAATGTTGGTTTTCCCATTTTCCTTTATTGTAGCGACGTTTCGCTGGTCATTTGTACCAGCCTCATCAGGCTAAAAAAACCAATTTTGACACACACTCAAGAGAATTT
>JAPYYV010007915.1:0-16735 GCA_030522625.1 Copidosoma aretas | reverse complement strand
ACGGAATATGCCTTAATGCGCACGCATTCCATGTCGGTAAAGTGGAGAAATGTGCACGGAGTGCGACAAAGTCAGCTGAAGTGCGACAAAGACAGCTGGCGTGCGGCAAAATCGGCTGATTTCTGTACTTGGCTGCACTAGCACTCAGTGCTCCCAGATTGTCGGAACTTTAGCGCATGCGCAAAACATACTTACAATGCTGAAGTCCCGACAATCGGAGCCTTGGCTGCACTCGGCGATAGCGACCTGTCTCGCATCGAGTTCGTAGCGGTTAGGGTGCGTAGATTAGTATTTTTCCCAGACCTTACGTAAATAATGATGATAGTGATAGTGATAGTGATAGTGATAGTAATAGTGAATATGACAATTAATAATAATGATAATGATGATTGATAGTGCAAATGATCAGAATGAATTTTTTTACAAATTCATGTGATTTTTTTTTCTAATTTTTTTTTGACTCGGGGGTGCAGCCCCCCACTCTCCCCTGCCCATCTCTCCTCGAACTTCCACCCCCACGTGGTCGGCATTACTCCAAGCACTTGTAATATAAAATAGTGTGTGGCACACGTGTAGCGTGCCAAATGCCGCACTTGTATCACAATACACTATTATCACATAAATATGCTTAAAATTTACAGCTATAAACACCTACATTTTATAGCTATGATTTGTAGTAGGTAACAGCTGAATTATAGTCGATTATAGCTATAATTTATAAGCATAATAATAGCTATAAATTTTTGACTGAGTCATTTCCATAAAACAAGTACTGTATACTTATATGTTTCAACTAGAAATAAAACCTTTATAATGCTGTACAAAATCTGATAATAACAGCCCAAGATTGTAAGTAAAATAAAATGGATGAGAATATTGTAATCAGTTTAAGAGGCAATCAATCGTATCCAGCCCTAATCTGTAATCAAACACTATACGTGTGAAATAAAAGGAGGACTTCAAACTTGATATGCAGGGATTTTCATTACAATTACATTGTTCTTTTAATGTAACGGTGTCGTCTCTCGTAGAATTATTTTTAATTTTTTAACTTATGGTTTTAAATATTAATTAGCCAATTTACTGTACATGTTACACTGGAGAAATAGTGTCCAACATAGCTTAGCTTGCCAACAGCATAGCTTGGCTCTGCCGTAGCTTGGTCAACCCAATTAACTTTTTTAAAGCTAGGTCAGCTTAAGAGGTCAGTTTCTGCTTGGATGCCTTAAACAAACGTGCTTAGTCAGAAGCCGAGCAATTGTGCTCGTCTCATTTTTTTCAGGCTTTCCGCAGTTTCAGCTTGGCTCTCAGGCTGACTTACCCAGACGGCACGCAAGTACGTAAAGTATTATGTTTGAATTCATAAGCAAATTTGCCTCGAAATTCGGAAATTATTACTAAAGTACTCTTAAGACATTCTTTTTAAATGAGGGCTCTGTCACCTGCATCAAATTCGATTTGAGTTGGTTAAGAGTATTTCACAAACTAAGTAATTTTTTAAGTATACCAAAAGTACACTTTCCGAATTAAATTCAAATGTAAATTATTCAAAAAAAAAAAAAAAAATTATGTCACCAGAGTAGATCCTTTCAAAAACCGCAGTAGGTTGTATTCGAACCCCTGACCATAAAGTTCCCGCACGCGACCCAAGCATGCTTACCACCCGACCACGGAAAAGTCATCAGATTTCCGTGCAAATTGCTTTCATTAGTTACAAATACTAAAGGAGATTTATTTATCGATCATCATTTTCATTTTCTAATTTTGTGTAATTTACTTACAATTTGTTGAATATAAGCTAATTATTAAGATGAACCAATTGTAATACAATAACGATTATACATTATTAAACTAGGTTATAGAATTATTATGCCTCATTAGAACTTAAACGAATGGATTTGAGAATGTTATAATGACATATAATTATCAAACCGAAATACCAAAAAATCTATATTATCATTATTTCTAAGACCAAAATAAAATTTTTCGCACTCATCCTGTTCTTAAGTTTTTTTATAAGTGTAGATACGATTGTAACTAAAAAATATACATCTAAGCAGCTTAGTTTACAATTTAAAACAATATTAACCCTAAAACTATCCTCTATTTAATTAGAAATGAAGAACGTAAGTGATCAAAATATAATATAGTAACAAACTGATAAGAATGGGAGATGATGATATGTGATTTTTTTCCCATACATTATAAAGCTGGGATAGAAGGGTCGAACCCACAAAATTATACTTACTTGTTTTTTTCTTTTCTGATTTTGTGGCAACACTCTTTTTTTCCTCATGTTTTTGATGCAATAAATAACATTGCAATATGAATACTAACAATCATAACACTTATAATAATCATCATTGATGCCAGATGATCTTATAGAGGAACTTATGTTTTTCGTTTTTTTTTTATACAAGTTCCGAATGATATTTACAATTCAGAACAATATCGACCCTAAAACTATTCTTGATTTAATTAAGAAATGGAGAGAATAAGTGATAAACATAGTAACAGACTTATAATGTGATAATAAACTGATAAAAATCTAACGCCCTCTAATAGCCGTGTTAGCGTGGTTGGGTGCGCATTTGTTTTTGGTCTCAGTGGCAGCAGGTTCAAAACCACTAAATAACCATTACTTCTTTTTTCTTATTCCTATCAACTTTTTCCTAACACTCTTTAATATCAGTATTAGCGTGGTTGGGTGCTCGTTTTTTTCGGACCCAGTGGTAGATTTGTGGTCGGTTCGAGTCTACTTAATCTGCTCTTACTTTTTTTTTCCTTACTTCTAGCAACATATTCTACAACTATTCAATATTTACACGTTATTACTATTATTACTCATATCTTATAGTGATTATTTATTTGATCACAGTTAATATTCAATTTAATATTATTTTTTCTCAATATTTTAATATTAAATGAAATTGTCATAAAATACAATATGTAAGATCCTGAAATTAGAAAATACAATTACAATTTGAGTTGACTTTAATTATAGTGGTATTCATACTAAAAGTAAAGGCACACTTACTGTCTTCTTATTTAAGTTCATCAAATATTCGTGAGGTACTTTTTACGAACTCATCGAAGTCGTCGCAAAATAATACATAATATTTAGTGACAAATACATATTGAATGAAGAAATGAACTGCACAATCAATAATAATGTATGAATATTGCAGTAATTAGATCAGTGGTGGTACAAAACGTTGATAGGAATAAGGAATAAAAAAAAGAATAGTAATTTAGTGATTTCAAACCTGCTGCCACTGGTTCCAAAACTTATGGCGCACCCAACCACGCTAACACGACTATTAAAGGGCGTTAGAAAAAAGTTACATATGCTCATCATCCATTCTTATCAGTTTATTATTATATTATCAGTTTGTTACTATGTTTATCACTTATGTTCTTTATTTCTGAATTAAATTAAGAATAGTTTTAGGGTCGATATTGTTCTGAATTAAAAATATCATTCGAAACTTAAATAAAAGAAAACAAAAAACATAAGTTCCTTCATAAGATCATCTGGCACCAATTATAATTATTACAAGTGTTACTATTGTTAGTATTTGTATTGCATTATTATTTATTGCATCGAAAAATAAGAAAAAAAGGAATATTGCTACAAAATATAAGAAGAAAAAAGAAAGTAAGTGTAATTTTATAGGGTCGAACCTGCTATCACTGGGTCCAAAAGCAAATAAACCGCTCTAACACGGCTTTAGAATGTATGGGAAAAAAGTTACATATCATCATCACCCATTCTTATCAGTTTGTTACTATATTATATGTTTATCACTTACTTTCATCATTTCTAATTTAATTGAGTATGGTTTTAGGGTTATAATTGTTCTGAACAGTAAATATTATTCGTAATTGAGATGAAAAAAAATAGGACTATACATGGCACCAATTATAATTATTATGACTGTTATTATTGTTAGTATTTCTATCGCAATATATTGCTTCGAAAACATAATGAAACAAGGAACGATGCTACAAAAAAAAAAATAAATAAAAAGTGTAATTTTCTGTGCTTGAACCTGCTATCACTGGGTCTAAAAGCAAATGTGCACCCGACCGCTCTAATACGGCTTTAGGATGTATGGGGAAAAAGTTACATATCATCATCACCCATTCTTATCAGTTTGTTACTATATTATATGTTTATCACTTATGTTCTCCATTTCTAATTAAATTAAAGATAGTTTTAGGGTTAATATTGTTTTGAATTGTAAACCGAGCTGCTTGGATGTATATTTTTTAGTTACAATCGTATCTATTAATATAACAAGATTTAAGAAAAGGATGTATGCGATTAATTTTATTTTGGTCTTGGAAATAATAATCACATAGATTTTTTGGTATTTCAGTTTGATAATTATATGTCCTTCTAAAATTCTCAAATCTATTCGTTTAATTTTCTTATGAGGCGTAATAATTATATTACTTAGTCTAATAATGTAAAACCATTATTGTATTGCAATTAGTTTATCTTAATAATTGACTTATATTTAACAAATTGTAAGTAAATTATACAAAGTTAGAAAATGTAAACGATGATCAAGAAATAAATCTACTTTAGTATTCGTAACTAATAAAGGCAATTTACACGGAAATCTGATGACTCTTCTGTTGTCGAGTGGTCAGCATGCTTGTGTCGCGTCCGGGAACTCTATGGTCGTGGGTTCGAATACAACTTACTGCGGTTTTTGAAGGGATCTACTCTGGTGATATAATTTTTTTCTTCAATTTTTGAATAATTTATAGTCGAATTAGATTCGGAAAGTGTATTTTTGGTATACTGAAAGAATTACTTAGTATGTGAAATGCTCTTGACGAACTAAAATCGAATTTGATGCAGGTGACATAGGCCTCATTTAAAAGAATGTTTTAAGAGTACTTCACTGATAATTTCTGAATTTCGAGGCGAATTCGCTTACGAACGGCACAGTTTCGGAATCAATACTTCTGGAACTGTGTGTGCCGTCTGGGCTAGCTTACATACGAGCTGCTTGCAGATCAACCAAGCTACTGCAGCGGCCCGCGTTAGCCGTGGTTTTGTTCAGTGCGCTGGGTTCTAAATTTACTTAATTACCACATCAAACTTTATACAGGAGCATATCTTGAAAGACCAACTAAGTTAATTTAAAAATGTTATTAGATAGAGATATCAGTTAAAATATAATATAAATGTAATGTATGTGGGTATGGTAAAAAAATTTGGAAGCTACTAGTCCATGAATGAGAAATATATCATGATTAAGAGATATTTAAAACTAAAATTTATGTAAAACAGGACAAGTTGAAAACTGATTCTGTTGTTTGATAAAAATCAATGTAAAAGTCAAAGTAATAATTAAGTACTCTTACCTTAGCAATAATTAGACTCAAGTAGACAACAACAAATGTGTTCTGGGATGAACATTAACTCTCTGCAGCTACTTCGAATATGCAGTAAATGTACTTTGCTTGTCGAAAATGCCGTACTTCACTTTTTAAGACACCTGTAGGGATCTGTTAGGGAACAATCAAATTATTCTAAGTGTTAGTGGATGGTAATTTGTGATAAGTATTTGACTGAAAAATATAAATGTTCTACTTGCTGGCTAAGAATATTTTATTGGTTTGGTGCGATGATAAAAGTAATACATGAACGAAAAGTACATACGTACCTAGTAGATAGGCTATGACAGTTCAGCGTCACCCCCTCCTACCCTCTTAAGGTGGCGGTGGGTAGAGCGCTGCTGGCTCACGGCCCTAGGGGGGAGCTCGTGCTGTTGGATGACGGTCTGGGGAGCTCTTGGTGATGGGAGAGCGATTCTGCGGCAGCATCTAAGAGTGTTGCAGGGGGGAAGAGCTCGTGCTGTTAGATGTTGGTCTCGAAAGCTTGTGCGGTTTGATGACGGTTTTTTCCTGGGGGAGCTGCAGAGCCTATTTTGTAGCGCTAAAGCTCCCTCTTTATCACGTATACGCGTGGTCTATACCCATGCGTACACGCGTGATCTTACGCGTTGACGCACATGCTCGGCGTGATCTCACGCTGTAGCGTACATGTTCGTGCGCGCGATCTCGCGTTAACGCACATGCTCGCATGTGATCTCACGCGTTAACGCATACGTTCGCGTGTGACCTTACACGTTAACGCACATGCTAGTGCGTGATCTTACACGTTAACGCGCTCGTGCGTGATCTCGCATGTTAATGCACACGTTTACGCGTGATCTTATACGTTAACGCTTACTTGTGTGCGTGAGCTCCTACGTTGACGCGCAATTGCTCTATATAGGCTCCATGCGTGAACTACATCAGCGCCAACTTGTGGCAGGCTCGTGAGTTGGCGTGGTTACGAAAATACATGGGAAAGCGTGATTGACTGCAGTATGTAATTTTTTTATTAATATTGATATCCTGTCTGATAGGTTAACAAACTCTATAAGAATCTCTAATGTCTTACTTACATACTCCATCACGACAAAGACTGACTGTATGACTAATGCTGTAGCATTTTTTTCCCTTTTGACGAGTCAAAATAAGTTTTCTCAAGTCCCCGCTCACAGGATTATACTCAATTATACGATCGTGTAAAATCAGACAATAGGCAGCTATCCCTTGGCGGACATTATCTTTTGATTCAAATTCTTAACGCACGTCAACCAGTGCGCTTTTCAAAGCTTCATTTTGTTTCGAGCAGTCAATAACTATTAGTGGTGTGTAAGTGATAAAATCTTTTTTACCAATCATAGGCTCTGTTTCTTTACGATAGTAGGAATTTTAAAAATTTGTATACATGCTGTAAGGAAGAGAAAATTGATTTCCATCATTATTGTGATTAAGATTGCCGTAGGGCTAATACTAAGAGTTGATAAACAGCTTATCATTGTTAATGCTACAATGATCAAAACAGTTAGCATTGATAGATCTCTGACTTTTACGATTTGTTTGAAAGCCTAATATGACGAAGCGTGGCTTCTCTAACTGATTCGATGTTCTGACGGTCCACACATGTTTCGAGGTTGCTGGTTGGAGGAAGTACTTATATAACTCCTAATTACGAAAACTCATGGAAATAGGTCAGTCTTTTTCAACAACGTCAAGCAGTGGAATTTTCCTTCTGTCAGAAGCACTAACGTATAGCATGAGCCATTCTATTCGAGTCAACGTAATTTTAAAGTTTTCGTACGCGCTATTGGCAGCTGTTTGGAGGACTGCGTTTAAATCATTCCTTGATCTTGTAAGAATCAGATTATCTTTTGCATTTACTACAATTTTACGATAATCTTTAGCATAGCCATTTATCATTCTCAAAGGCATAGGAGCATCAAAATCTCCTTCGTCAATAATCAGTATCTTTGTCTCCGCAATATCCAGCCAGCCCGCGTTTTCAAGCATATAACTTTCTCCAGGAGAGTGTGAAATACTATGTTTTATCAAGGTTGTTATGCCTACATTTTTGCATTTATCAATTTCAACGACGATATGTTCATAGTGAATTTCTTTAAATAAATGACAAATGGCATTATTGACTAACGCAGTCAGGGTTACCGCAGTGCTGTCAGCTTATGTAAGCTGCCCACAAACATGCAGAACACTCTGTAAAGGTAACAGATACAAATCTTAATGTTAAATGGAAATGCGTATCTCATCACTATTAATAAATGCTAATGAATTGTAAGGCTGACGAGCGTGCACTTCGTAGTGTAAGATTGATTCATCAAATGCGAAACCTGACTGAATATTTAGGATCTCTTCCGTCTTTGAAGCAGCAGGAGAAAATGCATTAAAATTTTAGCCAACGATCACCTTTGAGTCTACACTTTTTAGGAACTGCGAGTTTTGACGTGTTATCGCTTTGACCCCCCAAAATTTAGCTGAATGTCCATCTTGATCAACAATACGTATTTAAAGATGATCTATTGTCTTGACTGCTGCAGGTATGTA
Organism: Copidosoma aretas; assembly: GCA_030522625.1. Lineage (NCBI taxonomy): Eukaryota > Metazoa > Arthropoda > Insecta > Hymenoptera > Encyrtidae > Copidosoma > Copidosoma aretas. The sequence continues at coordinate 8,785 of JAPYYV010007915.1, read as the reverse complement.
AATTATCTGAGCTGTGACTTCAATAATTTTGTAGCCTGGAGGAACTGCAGGAAAAAATTCATGAATCGTACAAACTTAATAACCATTTATATATGCTCCAGTGATAGTGTTGCACTCAACTCAAAGTGCATTTATTCTGAGAATTGCCACAGGCTGATCAGACTTGTAAGCAATATATGGTCCAAGTATGCGATTTGTAATGCCCAATACTGATGCCAAAGAGTCCTTCGGTTGAAGATTAATTAAGTGACTACACTGGATCACACTACGCTTCGTATTATTATTAGGCTTCAGGCTTATTAGGATATTTTTAGGTGGTAAGACATCGATAATGTAAGCCGCTAGATATTTAATTTCATAGCTGCCAGTCGGTAAAGAAACTACCCCATCGACCGCGTAGAATTTATTGTTACCAATGTTAATATTTGGTATTGAATTAAAAGTGAGCGATAAAACTAAGCCGAGAACGTAATTTTTATGCAGTGAGAGTTCAAGAGGGGGAGAATATTGCGCTTTCAAAATAGATGAATTACCAGACAAACTTAAAGTGAATGCGTCCCCCATGACGGCAAATCAAAGAATAAATAAGTTTTCATCATATCAGCGACCTATATAGGTTTGTGCTTGAAATGTTTCGATAAAAATCTTAAGCATAGGTGGCCGCAGTTGAATGTATCAAATTTTTGATATCTTTTATAATTGTAATAGATATATTCAACATCAAGGTATATTATCAAATCTAGCGGTGGTTGAAGATCGCCGAAACTATCAAAAAAGGTAACTTTATTCTCACGTTTTCTATAGGTGACCCAATGAGTGCTAGAGCCATCTTTGTCATCTAAACTAACAATAGCTGATTCATTCGCATGTGGACCGCTCGATGGCATGGTATTACTCAAGAACACTCCTCAAAAATATAGGATTTTCTAAATTTTCGCATATTCCAATAAATCTATATTTATAAGAGCTCGATTTAGTAGTTTCATTTCGAACATTTTTTTTTATTTCCCTTCCTGGTTTAAGGTAGAGGCCCAAACCTTTTTTAATGCGGATGCAAGATGAGACCTTTACCGAGTAAGATAGCCTTAATTTTTCCATTACGCCTCTTACTTTATTCAAGCTGTTTCTTAGCTTCTTTCGCTTTATTGACTGCCTCATGTATTCCACTCACTCCGTTAGCAGGATCACCTATAGCACCAAGACCTGCAAACGCAGGTAAAATAAATGGTAGAAAACCTTTGATTGTTGGTGGAATGGGTAGTATAATGGAATGGGATGTTATAACACGCGGTGTGATAACATTTTTTTTACCACTGGCTTTCTTCAAAGCTCCTCAAGCTCCTCTTAAAGCAAAACTTACAACTTTTCGAGCTTACTTATTTTGAACCATAGACTTTTTGGCCCTTTAAAATTACTTTACTCAAAGTAATTGCCTTTCCAACTGTCCTCTCGTAAACTTTTTTTGATTTTTCATTCTCAGACACACCCGTTCTAAGCTTAGATTTCGTCTTCATTATACCAGTTACAGCTAAAGCGACGGCTTTCTCACCAATACTTGAATCTTTTGCGTTAACGCACCGCCAAGAACTTTCTACAAGAATCTTGTCTGCCACCTTTCTATCTGCAATATCTTTTGGATTCCGACAATAAGCTATTTCATGCAGTTTGCAAGCTTCATCAAGAGGATGGATACCTGGATTCCCGCGGGAAAGCTTTTAAGATAATATTGTTCCTGGCCCACAGTATCAATAGCCTGGTACATGCAGTTCAACAGGCAAAGTGTTTATAAGTGTGTTAATGATTCCGCGACCTCTGCTCCGGTGAATGATCAGCGCTCATCAAGATCTCGGTAGTAACTAAAGTTAAAATCATAAATACACTTGACTTATAGCGTAAGCAAACAGTTGCATGTTAGCCATACAATCAACATGAGTTTTGTTGAGCAAAAAGTAGAGCTTTTTATTGAAAATTTTGACTCGTTCGTTAAGCAAGATAAAAGAATAAAACGTCATGGTGATGTACTTCCGGACACTATCAGAGCCACTTTTTGCAGTCTTCTAAACTGTGGAAAAAAAAATAGCTTACTGAGTTTGATAACTCACCCGTATTAATTGAGATTCAAAAACATACATATTTACATGAAATCGCTGAGTCAGCCGAAATATAAATTTTCTGTACTGCTTGAACATATTAAAGATATTAAATACTTTACTTTTAGTGAGCATGAGATTGTCATTCCACCGCATAAAGCACTTCCAAACTCTCTTATGATTTTTCATGATGTTACTTGTGAATGGCAAGACAATGTTGCAGCATTTTTCTGCATGTGTCGACACAAAGACGTTGATTATTTCTATTTATACTAATCTTACGCTCAAGTTCCAAAACATTTAGTTCGAGGTATGTTTATCTTTTTACGATATTTCGACAAGATGATATGAATTGAAAACACATTTATTATGATCACGTAAATATGGATATGACTTTTGCTGATTTCAAAAACTTATGTATTAAATGTTGGAAAAATGAAGCTCATGGATTTATTGTGATAGATAAGGATAGAGATATGGAAAGGGGTAGATACAAAAAATGATTTGATTGTTCTGCTATAAATATAACACACACACCATGGAATGATTTAAATCTTTTACAATTCAGCAAAAGTCAACATGACTGAATTTTGTCGAGAGAAAAAATTCTTGAGCAGATTGAGAAATCGAGAGAAGCTATAAGACGCAAGCACAAATTATTGAAAAATGAAAGAACAAATTTTGACAAAGCTATCGGTGAAATATTTAAACCAATCATTGACTCTCTTTAAGAACTCGTGACTAGAACCAAATAAAAAAAAAAAGCATATCTCAAGAGGCAAAACCTTTGACCACGCAAAAGATATCCAAGCGTGGACCAAAAAGATAATAGCATGCGTATAATACTCCAGCGTTTCATACATCTACAATGATTTATAGTGATGATGCTGATATTTCAAGCCATTTTACTACGAAGCTAGTAAGTTAGGTAAATCTGAGGGCTGTGGTATTCGCGACCCTCCAGGCATTGGATACAGGCCTACTTTGGATGATCAATATGATATAAATAACAAAAGATTGTGTAATTTTGCTGAACCTAGACAGCCTCAAGATGCAATAAATTATGCTTACTCAAGTAAAATATTATTAAAATTTGATACAAAAATTGAAAATCTTGGAAATTTTGTATACAAATTAAACAAAAACGTGTTCTACACTATATGTGACTCATCAGTGGAAAATATAGATAGACAAAACATGGATAAAATAGTAGATGCAATTTATAAAGCTGCGAGATGTCGCTATCTACGTAGGAAATTCATCATGCGTGGTTTCGATGAAACTTGGCAAGCAGATCTTTTTAAAATGCAATCGTACGCCCGTGAAAATAAAAGTTATAGTTACATGATCACAGTCATCGATGTGTTTTCAAAATTTTCTTGGACAGTACCCGTCAAGAAAAAAACTAGTGAAAATGTAACGTCGGCTATGAAATCCATTTCAATAAATGAAAGAGTACCAAGAAATCTACAAACTGCTCGCGGGAAATAATTACACAACTCATATTTTCAGAGTGTTATGTAAAAATATAAAATTAATTTGCACCCCACTTACAGCAGCTTAAGAGCGTATAAATGTGAACGATTCAATCGTACTATAAAGCATGCCATGTACAAAAAATTTAGCCTGCGTGGTAGTTATAAGTAGATGGATATTTTACCTGAGTTAACTGCAGCCTATAACAATCGAAAACCTCGAACGATAGCTATGAAGCCTAAAGATTTATCAACTGCTAATAAAGATGAGATTTTGAAAAAGTTTATAATTCCAGCAAGGATAAATAGAGAACCGAAATTTAAAGTAGGTAATGAAGTACGAGCTAGCAACGCTAGGCATATTTTTGGGAAGGAGTACACGCCTAACTGGTCGACTGAAATATTTAATATTGGGAAAGTAGCACCCACCACACCACCAACTAACTATTTAAAGGATTACCAAGATCAACCAATCTCTGGGGACTTCTACGAGCAGGAACTGCAGAAAACTAAATATCCAAACACCTTTCTTGTAGAAAAAACTCTTTATCGACATGGTAATCGAATTTTCGTCAAGTGGTTAGGCTTCAATAACAGCCATAATAGTTGGATTGATGAAGATCAATTGTAATAAATTTTGTGTACAGAAAAGATGGGATTTTTAAAACAAAAAAAATATTTTATATAAATTACCTTCTTCTGTTTCATTTTTTAATAAATCTAACGATTACAAATACATATTTTACTAGTGTCCTTGTAAAAAAAATGTATTATACTTATGCACACAAAAATTTAATACTTAAATCTGTTGTGTCTGTGAATGCGCACACGATCGGTAGAGAGCTAATGTAGAAGTAGAAATTGGAACTCCCAGATCTTCATTTTGAGCCACGTTTCGTTCGTCTAAGGGCCAACCTTATCAGGCTCACTTTGTTAGAAGAACAAAAAATACAGCACGACATGTACAACAATCGTAAGGTCAATATAATGCAACTACCATATAAATATCTATATAAATAACTATACTATAATTATGATAACAGTAAATACGATAACGAACAAGTTTAGTAACATTTCAAAGAAATATTTGACAAATGATATGATATACAGTTTGAATATTAAAATTTTATAGTATCTAGACTCACAACAGTACTGTTACGAAGATCGCAGCAGACTGACGTGGTTACATTTGAAAACATAGCGGTAAGATATATAAACGGTGAAAGTTATCAGATCATAATAAATACGAACGAATAATACCATGTTATCGTAACTAACAGATGCAAGTTTTGTAAGTATTATTTAAAAATAAAGTCTTTTTTTTTAATAATTGTGTGCAATGTAGATTTTTATATGTAACATTTCTGAGATCAAACGTTTTTGTCTGTTAGGCTCGTGGTAGAAAATTTTCACTTCGTCAAAATTATATTTCTGATTGAAAACTCTCATGTGTGAGGTAACAACTAAGTCTTCATTGTCGTTTTTTGGGTGCTTATAGAGATGTTTTTTCACTGGTTTTTTTGTCTTGCCCACGTACTCCACTGGACACGAACAGCATTCCAATTTATTCACAACATTTGATCCATCGAATTTGACGATATTGTCTTTGCCCAAGGTAATAACACAATTAAGTTTATTTTTGAAAGTAGGAAACAAATAAACATCAAATTTTTTAAAACTATTTTTACAAGAAGTACAAAAAATCAGGGTTGTATGAAATATAAATAAAGATTTTCCTACTGACATCAAAATTTTTAGAAGTTTTGGTATTGTGTAATTGGCTTAGCCTGGTTTTTATGTACTTTTGTATAAAATGCGAAGTATAGTCGTTTTCGAACAAGATTCTTTTTACTATTTAAATATTTTTGCGATGAAAGGATTTATCTGACAAGAGGATGGCAGGGTATAATAAATATAATACGGTATTTATTTTCCACGATAAGGGATGGTTAGAGTGGAAATTTATTACTGTTGGGGGCGGTGGGCTTGACAAACCAGCCAGATATTATGGATACTATTAAAAATGACGAATTCAGTTTACAAAATATCAAAATACGTGATGAACATAAAAACAGAATTAGAACTAAAACTACGCAAAAGTTAAAGTATTATAATATCAACAAATCTTATTTAAACACAATTGATTGCTTTAACAAACATTACATAAAATCCACGAAATCTTTTCTTAAAGACCACAAGGATATTATGTTTATGCGATCCGACACAGGTAACATGACGGTCTGTATAGACAGGATTACTTACATCAAACAAATAGATTATATGCTCAGCAACATGACTACTTACAGTATTTTAGAAAAAAAAATCCACTTGATACATGTAGTCTGATGTGTAATTTATTTTTACTTACCTAAATGACAACGAGTTATTGCGATTAAAATATCACAATAATCAGTTGACACAAACCAGTATACAGCTGTCTAGATGTTATGGGTTACCAAAGATACACAAACCTTCTCTCTCTTTTCGTCCTATCATTTCGTCCATCAATTCTCCTACACACTTACTAGCCTCTATCATTTACAAAACACTTTCTGAAATAGTTATAAAACCAAGATCTCACCTTAACGATAGTATTGAGTTTATTGAACACATAAAAAATTTGCAAGTTCCTGAAGACTACATTCTCATTTCACTGCACGTAGTTTTACTTTTTACAAACATCTTTTTAAAAGCTGTCATTAAAAGTTTAGATAAAAGATACATCCATAGTTACAACCTCTTTAAAATTTTATTTAATGCAATTAATGAGTGTACAAAATTTTATTTTAATCATGTATACTTCAGTTTCAATGAGCAATATTATAAACAGATATTTGGCAGCTCAAAAGGCTGTCCTGTCTCTCCCGTATTTGCTAATCTGGTACTTGAAGATCTCGAGACAGAGGCCCTACGTCACCTAAGAGATAATCATAATTGTGTTCCGTTGTTTCGTAAGCGCTATATTGACGACACAGGTATTTGTGTATATAAAAATTATTTCGAGCTAGTTTTAAGTACTTTTCATGAACAGAATGAACATCCAAAATTCACATGCAAATTACGATCTACCAACTGTAATAATTTTTTTCATGTTACCGTTGAGCAAAGGGATGGTAAATTTGTTACCAACTGGTTTGTCAAGCTCATTGCCTCAGACAGACTAACAAATTTCCACTTGAGCCATCCCCTATCGTTGAAAATGAATATTGTATTTTATTTTATTGACCGTGTTATCCTCTTGCCAGATAAATTCTTTCATCACGAAAATATTTTAATCGTAAAAAGAACTTTGTTCCAAAATGACAATACTCTGCATTTTATACAATAATATATCAAAACCAGGCTTAGCTAATTACACAATACCAAAACTTCTAAAAATTTTGATATCAATAAGAAAATCTATATTTCTATTCCATACAACCCTGATTTTTTTTACTTCTTGTAAAAATAATTTTAAAAATTTGATGTTGATAAAGTGAAAATTTTTGACCACGAGCCTAACAGACAAAAACGTTTGATCTCAGAAATTTTACACATAAACTCTATATCGCACACAATTATTACAAAAGAAGATACGTTATTTTTGAATAATACTCACAAAACTAGCGTGTGTGAGTTACTATAACTGCGTATATATGTATATTTCGCTCGTGTGTATTTTGATCTTATAACTTTTACCGTTTAAATACCTCACCGCTGTGCAGGGCATTTTTTAAGGAATGTTCACTGGGGGGGCCAATGGTATAGACATTAAATATATACTTTATCGAGTTTGATGGCTATTTTGCAAGCTTAGGTTAGCATTTTCGAGTACATTTCGAAATGTTTAACGTCACATTTAATATCGATGGATCGAACGCAATCGCTCATCGTGGGGGTCTGGGGGTACGTTCCGAAAGTCATAATATCGATTATATATCGATTAGTATCGACTAGCTGATAACTAATATTTCTTACATCATGTTTAAGTTGCCAGTGAGTAATATCAATCATTATTTAAATAGTTTCGACTTCCGTAATGCCGCCATTGTCACTCAATCATAGAGATATAAGAATTCTTATATCTATGCATGCACTTAACAGGACCCCATGATTTTTGATACATCGCAAAATTGGTGGCAATACATCGCAGCTTTGCAGAATACACCTTAAAACTATGTACAGTTGCCTACGACGCAGTGTAGTGTCAGCCCTTGTTTGGTGTAGGATTGTTACATATTTCATTGTTTTTATACAAATATGGACATCCGTTATCTCTTTTCTAAGGCAACTAGTCCTAATTTAGAATCTATGAACGTCACTTATTAACAGGTAAGTTTTTATTTCTTTATTATTAATAGTGCGTATTCAAACCAAATGCAAATTTTAATATCTCAAGTAAACAGTAGTCAAGGCTTCGTTTGCTTCTTTTACTTGCCTTGTCGCACTTCGACGTGGCTTGATTATTACTAGAATAATAAACTCATGATGTAATGAGTCATGCGATCGTACGTTGATTATTACACTAAAGAATATGCATTTTTAAATTATTATTTTTAATGCGATGCAGATAAGCGAAAAAAATGTTGAACCTGATCGTCAATCCAATGAAAATGTGCCTGTAAGCCCTGTGCCTATAACAAAGAAACGTACTGTGGACCTTTCTGAGACTCAATCTGATAAAAGTGTACTTCCCACGAGAAGTGAATATTTTTGTGGTTCGTGATATATAATTATACATAAATGTACATGCATCTGGCTTTACGAAAAAATGAGTCTGATTAAATGTTTTTCTTTCAATAGTAAGCGTTAGCTCTACAGAAGCATCAAAATTTAAATCTACTTTAATGCCCTGTGAGTCTTGTAAGTCAGTAGCTGGTAACTCTGGCACGGGCCTATACCATGGAAGCAAGTTAGATTTAGCATGGCTGCTCAAGAACTATACTATTTTTGGAGAAAGTTGTTCAAGTTCAGAATAACAGAAATCGTAATTTTTTTTGTTGCACAATCTGTAAAGAATTTAACGATGATGCTTCTAGAGTGGCCAGAAATGGATCTGTTCCTCTTGCTTCAGGCATTTGTGCAGATGGTATTCAGAAACTGTAGCTGATTATTGACCACATTGACTAAGATGTACATAAAGCTGCTGTTAACGCAAAGAAAGCTGCAAAATTATGGAAGCAGCAATCCGACAAACATCCCTGGGTTAAGACTTTAAAAAAACATAGAGCAATGGTTGTA
>JAPYYV010007914.1:0-13023 GCA_030522625.1 Copidosoma aretas | reverse complement strand
GGTATTCCCTGACGATTTTAAGCCTTTGGTCTGTTGGTGGGATCACTAGCGTGTTCGTAAAGAGTACTGCTACCAATCTAATACCTTTAAATACTTCCTTAAAGGTATCGATAAAGTACCCCCATTGGGTTAGATTAAGGATTGCTAGATCTTTAACAATTTCAATCGTTTTAACGCTATTTGCCCCTATTATTTCTTTGAGTGCCTTGATACATTGTTTAATATTGGACTTGAGCGCTATTACTTTAAAATAGTCTTTCACGTACATGAGTATAATCATTACTTTCCTCGCGCTTATCCTTTTGGCTTCCCCTATGTTCCTCTCTTCGCTGTTCATACGCGTCGGATTCATATATCCTCTTTCGTGCAAAGCGTCTATCGCCTCTTAGTCGGGTAAAATTAGCTGATTCGGGGCCTAAAAAACATAAAATTGCGAACCTCACTTTTAAAATTTTTGTCGTCAGATAATAACAATACAAATATCATATTAAGTTTAAACGCCGATCCCAATAGGGCAAGATGGTTAAAAAAATGGTAAAAATCGTCAGTCACTTTTTTGCGATTTACAGACAAACTGTGCATTTAACAAATAAAGAGTAATAAGATAAAAAATGCGAAATAAAAAGACGAATCTAATGAGCTTTTTTGAGCTCCAATCAGTCTAGTAGTTTTTTAGTAAATTGCAAAAAACCACTTTTTAGTGCCATTTTTTCGAAATTCTATAACATTCGTTCTGTTGCATATTTAGACTTGAAACTTTGACAGAATATGTGTTTTATAGGCCGGAATACCCATACAAAATTTTAGCAAGATCAATGTTACACTTTTTTAGAAGCTTTGAAAAAACTAAAAAAAGCACTTTCCGAAAAATGTCCATTAAAAAGTTTTGGGCCAACGTAGACCAATTTTTCAAACGTGCCTTTGTTAACTGAGAGTTGCTCTACAACATCCTGCAACGCCGTACCATTATATCCAGCCAAAGTGTCCGGTGGTGGGGGGCCGCCGAGCTCAAAATGCGGCTATAGGGAAAATTCCGCAAAATTTTAACTAAAATTTTTTTTTATTTCTATCCGTTTTAAAGCGAAAAAGGCAATTACAATAATGATACAATAATATGTTTACTTATAATTAAGCATATGTCTCACATGCATACAAATAACAACAGTAATAAGACATTATTTTTGATATTCGGCATTTTAGGAACTTCGAAAAAAATCAGAAATGAAGAATAATTCGTAATGGCGATTTTTTTTTTATTGTTAACACCTTTAGTAAAAGTGTGTTATTTTATGTAAGAGTACGTGAAGGTTACTTTTTTACATCGTTGATTGATCGCAATTCATTAATCATCAAAAAAGTAATTTTTCAAAACCGGCATTCGGGGCCCTCGGTTTAAATGTACAAACAGTTTTAAATCTTTGCAGGATTTCGTATACCAACAGCCGTCTAGTTTTTAAAGTGATGTCATATATACACACACCATCGCTCCGAATATAAGTACGTTAGGATCTTTCGCAGTGTACATTTGTTCATGGTAGTAATGGAAGGGAGGGAGAAATTCCATTGTGTTAATCATCCTTTGGAGCATCTGCTCTCTTGAGCCTGACTCTTAGTATAGGTACCTAAGCAGATCCTGTGCGACTACATACTCGAAAATATCGTTGAATACTGTCGTGTAGAGATTTGTAATAGAGGATATTGTTAGGACTCCAATATTGTTGAATACAAAGCAGCATACTTTTATGTGGGCGAGATGTAGCTGATCCTGTACAAATGTAAGTGCTGTATTATAGTTAATAATTAAATGTAACTTGATAACGGGTATCGTGGCTAAAAATTAATCATTGTATATTGACTACAATAATTTTCAAATCAATACAATCAATACAATGTCTAGCAAGTTAACTACCGATTTCTTACAAAATATATTTTGTTGAAGTTATTCTTGGAGACTATCAGGACTTTTTAAATAAAATGTACAGCGTGGGCCAGATTGACCAGTTTGATTGTATAACGTATTGTATCTGTCTTGATCAAATTAGTTTTTTATCAAACATATTTTCAAAAATGTCTTATTATTGTTGTTATTTGTATGCATGTGAGACTATGCTCAATTATAAGTAAATATATTATTATATTATTATTGTAATTGCTTTTTTTGCTTTAAAACGTAAAGAAATAAAAAAAACTTTTAGTCAAAATTTTGTGGAATTTTCCCTATAGCCGCATTTCGAGCTCGACGGCCCCCCACCACCGGACCGTGAAAGCTCCCTTTTTAAAATCAATTTTTTTTACACTTTGGCTGGGCATAATGGTACGGCATTGCAGAATGTTGTAGAGCAACTCTCGGTTAACGAAAGCGCGTTTGAAAAATTGGTCTACGTTGGCCCAAAACTTTTTTATGGACATTTTTTAGAAGGTGCTTTTTTTAGTTTTTTTAAAGTTTCTAAAAAAGTGTAACATTGATATTGCTAAAATTTTGTATGGGTATTCCGGCCTATAAAACACATATTCTGTCAAAGTTTCAAGTCTTAACATGCAACAGAACGAGTGTTATAGAATTTCGAAAAAATGGCACAAAAAAGTGGTTTTTTGCAATTTACTAAAAAACTACTAGACTGATTGGAGCTCAAAAAAGCTCATTAGATTCGTCTTTTTATTGCGCATTTTTTATCTTATTATTCTTTATTTGTTTAATGCATGGTTTTTTCGTAAATCGCAAAAAAGTGACTTCGACGATTTTTACCATTTTTTTTAACCATCTTGCCCTATTGGGATCGGCGTTCAAACTTTATATGTTATTTGTATTGTTATTATCTAACGAAAAAAATTTTAAAAGTGAGGTTCACAATATTTTATACCGGATTTGCTAATTTCACCCGACTATCTGTATTGGGTACTGTCTACGTTACCGTCACAAACGCTATGTTCTCTACGTACTTAAATGGGTGCCCCTCGACTTTATACAGTTTTTGTACTAAAGGTGAGTCTTCTCCTTCTTTTGGTGCCCATGCTGGCATTTCTGTTGGTAAACGTGTCCTACATACTCCATATATTTCCAACAATGGCGAGTGAATGGCTCCCCTGTCCTCTGTATTTCCGCTTTTGCTGTCCGTTTCGCGCAATGCATCGTATAAATCATTATTTTCCTCGCTTTCCTCCCCGCCTACTTCGAGGTCACCCTCGTAATTTTTCGCTGTCGGCTTGGTCGTGTATATTTGGCTCTTTTATTGCTTTCATACCTGGCCTGGCAGTATGCTTTATTTTTGTAGTTTCTGAAAGTCTTTCGGCCTCACGTCTCTGATCTTTTCTATCTTCTACCGCATTTGGGTTCGAAATTTGTGGCATGTTGCAGATGGCTATTATAATTTCTTTTGAAGGCTTGAATACTTGTGGTGTAACCGAGAACTGCGGTTTTTGTCGGTGCAGGCTGTCGAGCTGTTTCTCACGTATTTTTCGCAACTTTTCCCTCGTCTGTACTACTGCCGGCGTACTTATTGTTTTCACCCCTTTTTTAATTCCTGGTTCTTTTACTATGCAACCCAATTTTCCGTCAGTTTATCCCTGCAAAATGACTTCATCTCCCGGTGTGGTTATTACTGCCGCAGCTTTTTTCTCATCCTCATTATTTCTTTTATGTACTATATATTTTCTTGTACGCTTTTGTGATATCAGTGGGCGCTCTTCCTGATTAGGTTCCTCAGATTCTAAGTCTGCCTCACCGTCCGCTTGCCGCTCGATGCTTATATCTGATTTATTCTCGTTGGGCCCCTCGTAGTATTGTTTTTCCTTTTGAACTTTTTTCGAATATTTACTTTCTTAGGTCTACCCTGAATCCTTTTTCTGAGAGTTTCACATAATTTAAATACTCGCGCTGGCGGTCTGTCGCTATTGGCTAGTCCTTCCTCTTGTTCGTCAGCTAGTTGAACAATTCTTGACGCGACCGCTCGGTGTTCACTTCCCCTTCTCTCATCACTGGATTGCGGAGGAAAGCGTCTGCCACTCTGTTGGATGCGTCGAGGCGATATACTACGTCAAACTCGTAGTCTCTTAACTCTGCCCTCAGCCTATTGAATCGAATTTTGGATTTTTTGGACGTATGGTTATGTTTCAATGGTTCATGGTCTGTAACTATCGTAAATTTACGCCCATACAGATATGGTCTGAACTGCTCTTTTGCAAAAACGATCGCTAGCAGTTCTTTATCATAAGTGGGATAGCGCAGTTCACTACCCCGTAGACAACGTGAGGCATACTCGCACGGTTTATCTTTCCCAAGTTCGCCTTGACTCAGTATTGCGCCTATTACGTAATCTGATGCATCGATTTTTACAATGAAGGGCTCATCTAAGTCGGGTGCTGCAAGAACGGGCTCACTAATGCATCCACGAGTCTTAAAGACTTGCTCTTGCTGCTCTTTCCATCTGTTTCTTTTTTCAAGAGTTTCTAGAGCGGCTGAGCAATTTTTTTATAACCTTGGATAAATTTCCTGTAATACGAGACGAATCCAAGGAATTGTTTTACTTTTTTCGCATTTGTTGGTTTTGGGTATTTTCTTGCGACCTCGATTTTCTTCGGGTCTGTTTTTATTTCTCCTTCACTGACAATGTGTCCCAGAACTTTTGCCTCACGTTTTTAAAATTGGCATTTTTCGACCCAATAGTCAAATTAGCCTCGCCCAGTCGTTTGAGGAGTCTTACAAACCCTTTTTTCGTGCTCCTCAAGATTTGGAGCGAATACCATAATATTATTCAAGTAAACCTCCATTTCGTATCCTTGCGATCCTGCCGAGGCGAGAGCCATTGTTCTCAAAAATGTATTTGGGGAATCCCTGCTCTCCGTCGGCATTCTTGTATATTGTTATTGTTCATCTGGCTCGGAATAAGCCGTTTTGTGTGCGTCGTATTTGTAAATTTTTAATTGAAAGAATTTCTTAAATCTATGACTAATATAACGGGCTGTGGCCGGATGCTCGAGTACATCACTCTGGAACGGCATGGGATAGCAGCTCCTAATAGTGATGTTATTTAACAGTCTTAAGTCAGTGACTACTTGCCAACGGTTCTCGCCGTCCGGCTCTGCTATCTTGTGCACTATCTACATGTTCGAATTATATGGCGACTTCGATGGCTTAACTATATCCTGCTCGAGTAACTTTCCTATTTCTACCTTCAACTGTTCTCTTACCGCTGGCGGGTATCTATAGCGTTTCTCCGTCACAGGCTTATCCGTCGTAGTCGTAATACGATGCTTTGTTATGTAAGTGGCTTTTAACGGCTGCCCGTCCAGACAAAATACAAACGGATCATATTTTATAAGTTTGCGAACGTGTAACCTTTCTTCCTCGTTACAGCTAGAAATGTCAATGAGTCACATTATTTCTTAAATTATCGCATTTCTCTCTTTGTCCGACGTATTGCTGTGTATTTTCACTTCCCCCTCAGTATAACGTATTATGTTCTCCTTCGAATCTCCTGCTATTTCACCCATAATATAGCTGGGTTCTTTATTCTCCTGGCATCCTGCCTTAAAAAGTCTTATCATCGCCTCGTTAACGCCCTGAGCGTCGTCCCGTTCGACGCTGTGTAAATCGGTCTCTCGCATTATTTCACACTCCAATAGCTCGACCTCAGGTACCGGTATACTAATTCGTTTATTAAGCGTGTTGATACACTCCGCATAAATTTTACCCCCGTTACTAGTAGCTACAAAATTTCCAAACAATATTCCCTCTTCCACTTTTTGTAAAGGAACCCAACCAACATTAACATTTTCGCTTGTTTTCTTTACACGAGCATATATCACTTTCCTTGTTCTGGCTAGGATCTCGAGCCTTTCTGGCTCTAATCTAATTTTTGTGCCTAATTGCAAAATATTTTGCTGGGCACATATGCGACCTTCATATGTTTTTAACAAGTCCTATCTTATCATGCCTTCCACATCTATCGGGAAGTTGCGGGGACCACATGCAATGTACATACAAGGCCGTTCAGCGGTTTTTCTACTATACTTAACTCACTCCGCTCGCCGTGCGTAACTCTAACAATTCTAACTGGGGTCCTTTTATCAATGAAAGTGTTTGGAAAGATACTGTCTTCCTTAATAATTGAAATTTTAGGGCCTGTATCGGCGTAAAATTTTACGTTTCCATTTCGTAGCTTAGATCTTCTCACAAATACTGAGGGAGGGGTGATACCTGCTCGAAGTATGTTTATAGTTTTGCGAGCGAGTTCTTTCCTACCGTCATTTGTCTCTTCTTTCATTCGAGGGCTGTTTCGAGGTGACTTGTTATATCCTATCGTATCTGCACGCGCGGCTACGTTTTTTCTCTGCTTGTCCGCTTGTATTGTCTGCTCGTCCTCCCAGTAACGATTCATTCGCCAAATTGTCCCTGAACTGCGTTGGGTCTGCATTTGTTTCGTATATTTCACTCTGTTGTTCTTCTTTCCTTTCAAGCCGCAATTTTTCTGTCCTAGCCACGTTTGATTCTTCGTTTATTAGGCCATGCCCAGTGCTTGGGGAGCGCACCAAGCATCTTGACTGTTTGAATTCTCCGAGTAGAGCTTGTCTGCTCTCGTTTCTTGCGAGTCATTTCTATGTTCTCTGTTTTGATTTTTGCGACGCTGATTATAACCATCATAATTATTACCCCAGTTTGTATCATTGTTTCTTGCGTTTTGATTATTAAAGTTTCCATTAGCTACACTTGATTTGCTATTACAATTACCCCTCTATTCGTTCCGTGACCGCTGGTTGATATAATAATAATAATTATTATAGCCATTATTTTTATAATAATTGTTATTAGGATATCTATTGCTACCACGCTCGTCTCCTTTTGGTTGCTGGCGCTTGTTATAGTTATTTCTATTATGATTATTATAATTCCTATACTTGGGATTTGGGTTGCTTCGCTATGTATCGTAACGTTGGTTATTATAATTAGGCCTACTTCCGTTTCCCCCCCGAGGCAAATCTTTCGTACGGTTCTTCGCGTGGTTTATTGGGATTGTTCATTCTTCCATTTTTTGCGTCATTCCACAGGTTTTCACATCCGCACATGGAATGCATGCCATACTCCTGGCAATGTGAGCATCACTCGCCATTATCTCTCGCGCCCCATTTGTCTGCTTCGGTCCTGTTGACTGGCACGTCGCTGGTTGCTATAATACTTATTCTTGGATTTCTGTTATATCCGTAACCACTTTTTTGTGTGACATACGTGCTAAATGGCCCTGGTCTTGATTGACGTAGACTCAATTCGTCGTCCACGTTCATAGTTGCTTCGATGGCCTCTTCCAATGCTGTAGGTTTAAGACCAGCGATATTCCAGTTATATGGCGCTTTAAGGCCGTATATAAACTGTTTAGTCGCCTCCCTATCCGAGTTGCTCTTTAATGCTGTTTTTTGCACCTGTGATAAATGCGCGCTTGAATCATGCGTCATCATGATTCCATTATGCAACTGTTGAGCTTGACTACAATATTGTGTAACTGACTTATTGTTCTGCTGGGTCAGTACTTTTAATTCGGCCAGCAGTATGTCAGCGCCCCCCATGCTCCTGAATCGTCTTGATAATTCGAGTAGGAAATCGTCTACCGAATTAAATAGTGAGAGGAATGCCGCTCGTCGTGCTATTCACCTGGGCCAGAGCGTTGTAATGCGTGTTAAGGGGCTGTGTGTTCTCAGCTTGCTACTGGCTTAAGACGGTGATTATAAAGTTGGTGTTTAGCTGAGTCGGAATCTGCAGGTTTTGTAAATGCTGCTCGAGATTATATGTATCTGTGTTTGCAAAGTTCGACCATTCCGTTGTTTGTGCTCTAAAAACATATTGATTGTTGAAACAATATTCGCCCCGTTGTCGCTCTAACGTTTTTCCCAAGCGCTCTTAGGTGAATTGCTGCATACTCTACGCCGTTTGTTCTGTATTTTGTCGAGACGGCTTATGCCCGTACGTGTTTTCGTTTCTCATGTTTTCGTTTGCCCTATTTCCTATCATGAGTTCCACATACCTCGATGCTGACCCATTTGTTATTTCCTGTGCCTGCTTATTGGGGGGTCCCATTTTCTATTCCTCATCTAACTGTTTTGGTGGACAAATTTTCTCCCTGATTATTCCAGGTTTCATCCTTTTCAACAATTTCATCATGAGAATACGTTCTTTTTTATTCATTTTTTCCCAATCCGCTTAACTTTCTGGACTACGTTCTAAAACTACGGTCAGCATTTACAGTATCCGACATAACTGCTTCCCCCCGTCACTAAGTACGTCGTTTTGTGGCCTCTCGTGACTTGCCATTGCGTGCATAGTAAAAATTTCGTCGGATTCTAATTACCTATACCGTCGTTACGGCACGAGATCAACTTTGTTCCACGCTATAACTTTCTATAATTTATTCTAGTTATCCCTTTTTGGCCTAATCCCCTTACGAGTCTTAACTAGTTGCATCAATTTATCCCAACTAATTATCGTTATGACCGCAGTCCTATTCAACAAGTGACTGCTCACTTCGGTAACTCGCCTTCAAACGACCCAAAAAAAAATCGTGCCGCAATCCGAGATGACGAATATTTTTATAATCACACGAACCCGAACAAGCTCTTATTTTTATAACCCCGGGACGGTGTAAATGCATTCAAACGTAATTTCACTCCACTTACCTGGTGTTTCCTGCCAGGATTATCACGATCAAGATGCTTACGTACATCATGCTCCAGTGCTGTCCCCGTTGATAGTTTCCTGTATGTCCTTCTTCCTGATGATGCCGATCTCCTGGCAGCGTTCCTGTCCACGGCCGCTTTACTGCGATGATGACTCTCTCTCTTTCTCTCGCACTCTCTCTCTCTGCTGTAGTCTTTATTCCTCGTGGCACACCACTATGTGTATCCCGAAAATAACGTAAAAAAAAATATATCGAACGACCACGCGTACAAACAAATGAATCCTATCATTTTATCCACTTTAATGATCCGAAAGAAGAGACGCACCGCAAGAGTACCTATCGCTTTGTTGGTCCGCCGTAGACTCCCCGTCGTTCCTTCCTAACCAACCCTTTCCTCTCTCTTGCTACCCCTCTGTGGTGGGCCCACGACAGAAGGGGGGGGGGGGTACATGGACACATGGCTACGCTAGCTATTGTACATGACTCAGTAGTAATAAAGAAATTCAATGCAAAATAAAAACTTATATTGATTCAACATATTTAAGCACGATGGAATTAGCTTGGCGATTGGAAAATTCCCAATTTTTTGTCGAAGTCTTAAAGTAGTAAATTTGGAAGTTCACCGTGCAAAAAAAAATAACTTTTGAAAAAAATAAAATTAAAAATTTTTTAGAAAATTGCGTAAACATCCCAGGAAATTATTTGTTCGATAATAAGTTGAAAATTAGAGAAAAGAGGAAAAATAGAATAAAAAACACTGATATTGTAATATTAAATATTGTGTCTCCAAAATATAAACGCTTTTGTTTAACACTGATATCAAATAAGGTAAAAGAAATGACATCATTTGAAGATTTTAAATCATATAATGGCATTTGCCATAAATAATTTAAAGATACTGCAATAGCAGTTGGATTGATGAAATATGATACTCAAATTGATGATATTTTTTAAGAAGCAACTACTATAATGTTGCTTTATCGACTAAGACAATTTTTCGCATGATTTTTACTTTGGGAAAACATTTATGGTGACAAAATTTGGAAAAAAATATGAAACTTATTGCACAGAAAATTTTATTTTAGACAAAGAATATCTAACTATTTAATGCATTAATCTGATTTTCACTCCGGAAGACATATCTTGCTAATCCTATGATTTACATACATCCGAACAAATTTTTTTTTTACAAAAAAAAGATATTTTTTAGGAGATTGCTTCTTGCAAAAAAATGTTCAAATCATTATATATTCAGTTTAATACGATCAAAATTATATTTTTGAGATTAAATGTAAAAGAGATCACAAAATTTTTTTTTATATATATGGTCCTGGCGGTTCAAAGAAATTTTTCTTATATAGAACAACTATTTATTACTTTATTTCTGAACGTAAAAAAGCTTTGTCAATAGCTTGGACTGGAATTGCTTCGACATTGCTTCCCCAAGGAATGACAAGTCATAGAACTTTTTAATTGCCATTAGATTTAAATAATATAGAATATGCATTTTTAGAATTATAATGTTACAAAAATTAATTACGATCAGTAGAGGTAATCATTTGGGATAAAGCATGCATGATTCCTAAAAAAGCATTAGAAATAGTTGATAGAAGATTAAGAGATTTTTGTAAGACAAAAATTCATTTTGGTGGTAAAGTAATTATTTTGGGAGATGATTTGGGCCAAATACTTCCTGTCGTTAAAAATAGTAATAGAAGTATAATAATAGCAAAAACACTTAAGTGTTTATTTCTTTGGTCACATTTAAAAATTTTTAAATTAAGTATAAGTATGCGTTCAACCGATAATGATTTCCCAAAATTTTTACTTAACACAGGTGAAGGAAAAATTGAAACATTTATTATACCTGAAAAATAGAAAACAAAAGACGTATGTTCAAAGATATTTAAATCAATAGATAGTTTTTTAATGAAAAGTTTAATTCTCACTTCTCATAATGGGTACACTAATTTTTTTAATAATAAAATTTTAAATGCAATGAAAGGAGAAATAAAGACATATTATAGTATAGATAATGCCACCTATTAAGGAGTCGATAAATCCAACGATAACATTTATATAGATTTTCCGATGGAGATTTTAAATAATATTTGTGAAGGTCTACCATCTAATGGAATTAATTTAAAAATTGGATCAGTAGTCATGTTAGTAAAAAATTCATGTATATCTGACGATTTATGTAAGGGGACAAGACTTAAGATAACAAAATTGTTGAAATACAATATTAAAGCGGAAATAATAATAGTTGGAAAAATTGGACAAAGAGTTTTAATACCAAAAATTATTTTAAATACTGGACATGCATCTTCATTAGTTTTCGTTTTATACAGAAAGCAATTTTCCATAGTTTTAGCTTTTGTAATGACTATTAATAAATCGCAAGGTCAAACTTTCGACTTAGTAGGTCTATTTTCAAAAAACCTCTGTTTTAACATGGTCAATTGTATGTTCCTTTATCACGATGCAAAACTAAATTTATTTTTGTTCAAAATGAAGTTTAAAATTACAATAATGTCCTAAATATTGTTTGAAAAGAATTTCTGTGATAATGATTGATTTTAAGTTGTTATTATGTGACTGCCAGAGACATAATTTTAAATTTTTCAAGTTTTCTTTTTCTTAATGAGACAAAATTTTGTAAAAAGTTGTTATATAAATATTTTGACGTCATTTGATACAACTATACGGAATAATGTTATTTTATCTTATAAGTGTTTATGTTAAATAATTATATGTAATTAATTTGTTCAAAAAAAAATTTTTGTGATTATGGTGGTATCGAAAAATTATATATTTTGCATTAGAAGAAAGTTTGTTCAACAATATTTTAAAAATGTTATATTTATCATTATCGAACAGAACATTTTATATGATTTTTTTATACGTATTAAAACAATCATAAAATTAAATGTTTTAATAATACATATTACTATTGTAAAATTGCTCTGTGGGATTCAATGTTATTAAATATTTCAAATTTATCATACCGAATTTTTTTAATATGTCATGTCACGTTTATCGTTTATATTACGTTCACATATTATCCAAGAAACAGGCGGGTTTTTTAAAAAATTTATTAATTTTATTATAAAATTAACAGTTATTATTTATCAATAATAATAATTATTTATATTACATGTACTTATTTTTTTTCCATGTTTGGTACAGAGGAGATCTTTTTTTCTGTGGTTTGTAGGGCTGATTGCCTTTTTTTATTATTATAAAAATGTGCCTCATTTCGGAACATTGTAAGTGTCAATATTTTAGTAATTTTTGAAATAGGGCATACAAAAAGACTGATTGGCCATGACTTCCATGGTTGTTATTATTTTATATCATAATATAAAATTTGATTTATTACACAAATGTATATCATGCCATTTACTTCTGGGTATTGTTTCAATAATTTTTTAAAGTGATAAATTTAAAAACAGCAAAAAAAAAAAATTAGAGCGCCTATTTATATGCCTTATGTACGGTGTTTAAAATATAGATAAAAATGATGTGAAATAAATGTTCTAAATAAAATCGATACAGTGCATCTGTCTATTTTCCAAATAAGTCGTGCGGGACAATCAGAAAATCTTAATGGGCTGTAGAGAAGCGGATTCAACTGCAATTGATTGATTTCAGCAATGTTCGCCTAAGTTAGAGGCTTGTTGAGGTTTATTGGGTTATTGGTATATTTCTGGTGATTTCAGCTATCTTTGGGGGGTAAGGGATAATTGAGAGGGGCTTCGGCTGTTATTGGCTGTTCTTCGCAGTATTCGACAAAGTTAGAGGGTTACTTGGGTTATTAGTTTTTTTTGGGTGATTTCGACTATCTTAGGGTAGTGATGGGAGGCTGGGGGGCGGGGGCTGAGGAGGGGAATCAGAAAATTCCAACCAACCAAAATAACGGAGGAATAAAGTAAATTTTTCATTAATTTGAGGGGGGTTAGGGGGGCTAAGGAGGGCTGACGGGGGGTAAAGAAAAGTGTGAGGGAGTATGAAAGGGACGAGGGGGGGCTTGACCCCAATATAGTTAAGTTAATTGTGCATGTAAATGAGAATAATTTTCCCTTACCTTGAGTGGGGGCTGACAGGTAGCTATGAAAGGCAGAGGGGGGTGCGGAAAGCCCCTCTCAAATAACTATGTAATTTAAAAAGTTTTAAAAAGACAACACGAAAGATTAATATTTGAACATAAAATTTCTAAAATTGTTTTGCATAAAAATTATATCCGAAATATAGAAGTACATAAGGTAAATGTACCAGTACTTGGCCACCAAATTATTGGTCCCAGTACTTGGCCACTATCACAATTTAACGATTCGCACGAAATTCTGCAGCTGTAAAA
>JAPYYV010007913.1:0-13023 GCA_030522625.1 Copidosoma aretas | reverse complement strand
CCATATAGTGAAAAGTTTAATGTCGACAGGACGAGTTGACATTCAGTATGTTGCCGAAGGTGTTGGTATGTGCGGGAGTCACTCGCGCTTTCTTATCATCTATGCCAATCGTGAGAGGCTCGCCGAGCTGCTGAGGGAAGCTCACCGATTTTGGCTAGAGCTCAGCGACGATGAGAAGCTGATTTTAAAGTAATATTGATAATTGTTTCATAATATACGTTACACCAGTGGTTCCCAAACTGGGGTTCGCGGGCCATTTCGAGGAAGGTCGAGAGAGGTTTTCAAAATAAGTTGCTAAAAAATTGCTAAATGTAAAAATAAAGTTCTAAATGAATGGTTAAAACGTAATTAATATTAATTTATTTAGACTCATACTGTTTCGGGGAATTAAAAATTAAGTAACTCCGCACATTTAAAAACCATTCATTTATTGAAAATTCATACTAAAATAAATCAGCTACGGTTAATAAATTTTTAGCTGGCAAATAAAGATACTTAAAAAAAAAAAGATACAGACGTGTAATACATCTGCCTGCTTCTCCTTAACAAGTTTTTCTAAGTTTGGCTTTATTTTTGAGGTACATACAAAAAGATCATCTTCGATGTCTATACTATTCCATTTCTTACCTTTGTTTCAATGTTTATCATCGTAGAAAACCCCAGCTCACAGATAAATGCGATGTTGAAAAGGACATAGGAATCCTGAAGGCTGCCGTAGTTGAACTCGGATATTCACTTCTTTTATTTAGTCAGCTAGAACTTGTCGATAACTTTTGTGCGGAAGGACTGCTCGATAAGATTGTCGTGGATCTGTGGACTTTGGTCCCCCTGGTAAAGAGACTGTTGGTTGAAAGGGTTGAGCACTCATCTCAAGCCGGTTTTTTCATTTTCGGGAATATAGTCAATGATCTGCTCTCGTCGACCCTTCAGGCTGGAATTCATAGTCGCCAAGTAAATCTTGAGATCAACTTAAAAACAACTCAAACATAAATAAAGTCATTCAAATTTAATTAAACTCCCGTACTACAACTTGTTGGATTATTCAATATTTAATAGATAGAACGCGGCTTCTATACTCGATTTTTCGAACTGAATTATTTTTAAGCGTGTGTGTGTGTGTGCAATTACATTGCACCCACACATGCATGCGCATTGACTTCATACCAATCAAATTTAATTAATTTTCTCCTATCTTCCAAATTTTTCCTTTCCCACACTTTGCGCTCTTTATTAGCGGAGGCACCAAGTATGAATTTCAACAGAGGCTTGCACTTGCTTGGTATGAAGTCAATGCGTATGCATGTGTGGGTGCAATGTAATTGCACACATACACACACCCGCTTAAAAATAATTATGTTCGAAAAATCGAGTGTAGAAGCCGCGTTCTATCTAATAAATAAAGTCATATTTAAGTTGTCTTCAAGTCGATCTCAAGATCCACTTGGCGACTATGATTTCAGTTTTAAGTGCGTAAGAATCAGTTGAGACAGTACTGTTATTTTTGAAAAGAAACCGCTTGGACCGTTTGCTTTAAGATGGTGTAATGCAGATGCAATTAATGAAAAAAGGTACTCCAACAAAGAAAAACTGCTGCCAATAAATTAGCACAAAGCTTCCTCAACAACATTCTTCTACGATTATTTAACTGTTAAAAAATAAAATATAGAATTGCGATTAAAAGACAGAATGATATTGAAAAAAGTTTTATCAGACTTAAACTTTGCCGTACACCGTTCTTTTTATCAAGTTGAGAACCTGTAGTTCTTGTCCAACACTCGTCTGATAAATCACTATTACTATTAATGATGATGATTCTTCATAATTTTGATAAGACCGCAGGCAATTACGCTCAGATTTTTCACAAATTTTAAATGATAATTATCTACCGAAATATCGCAATGTATATTTAAAAAAGTCATTAAAATAGAATTTTGTAAAATACGGTTGTTAATCATCATCTCGAATAATAATAATTAGATCAAAAAGTCGTAAATATATAATAGGTTTAGGATTACGTTGTCTGTTGTAAGTATTTTTTCAAATATTCATTCAACTAGTTTTTTAATTGTTCACCTCAGTGGCGAACTTCATTCCATTTCGAGCGCTGAACGGGTTTTACGATCCGGGTCCTCAATTATTGGAGCTGATGAGCAATAAATTCCTGTTATAATTAGTGTCAAAATTGGACTGGGACATTAAGTATTTAGTCATCAATGGGCGTCATTTGATAACTTGTGTCGAATTTATGATAGGCTTCTAATGCCTACATATCGTCGTTTTGGAAAGAAAAGGCACCAATACAAAAAAAAAAAAAAAAAAAAAAAAAAAACAGAAGGATACCGACACGAGCAAAGCAATGATAAATGTACTGATTTAAAAAAGTCGTAAGAAAGGCACCCATTCGTCCGAGCTCAATAAAAGGTATTTTTATGGATACAAAATGACAAAATCCTAATTATTTTGGCCAATGAATTCTATGTAACTAATGAAACTTTTATTAGACAAAATTATAAGAATTTCGCCCTTTTGTCTCAATAAAAATACTAAAAATACCTTTTATACAGTTGGGTCAAATTGGGACCTAACTTGTGGCTTTCTTAAATTGGTACCTTTTTCAGCACTTTTTTAAATTCTTCTCTTTCTTAGCGCTTTTCTGAATTGGTACTCTCTTCCTCCCAAGCAACGATATGCAGTAGACATTAGAATCCTATCACAAATTCTACACGAATGACGGGCACCCTTGCCTTTCGACGATCGTCTTCGAGTGCCTTTAACTGTTCCCAACAATTTTTGGTCACGTTAGACTGTATATATTTTCCTAACGTGGGCAACAATTGTCGGAAACAATCAGAGACACTTATTTTTCGACTCTCCCAGAGTCTCTCCTAAAATAGTCCATTGACGTGAAAAAATCCATGATATACTGTGAAAACATATGTTAAATCCACTGCAATATTAAACATTTATTTACTCTATCTCCGTTTTAATATTTCATAATAATCCATCAGGACACAAAATTAAAAATTTTTTTTGTTCGTGTAACTTACCAATTAAGTTCAATAAACCTAATAACAAAAAAAAACCCTTAGTATTTTAAGGTACCAATCAATCTGCTAAGCTTTGTATTAATATATGGATCATTTCGTCAAAAACGGCCTATTCCATGTCCCAGTCGATCAAAATGTCGTATACAGAGATTTTGTTCTGCAAACTTTTTAAAATGTTGAAGAGTATTTTTCTGCTGAAGTTACAACAGAAATCAGAGCATAAAAAGTATTGCTTCAGTTTTACATGAAAAAAGGGGCTAAATTGGCGTTACAGGCTCGTGTCCAATTCTGAAATTTTCACTTTTGACGACACTTGGAAGCTACGTACAACTTTTTTATCATTTCTGCGACATAGAATCTCAAAGTTATACTTAACCTTAAACAATATTTTCATGCATTTTAGGAAACCAAAAAAATTTTCATACAAGACTTGAATGCTGTTTAAGTGGTGGGTCAAAAATCTGATGAATTTGATATTTGCACGGAAAATGCTTTCGCACGTTCACACTGTTGAACTTGGGTGATGCAATTCGAACATTTTTTACACTACGGACGTCGAGTGTATTGCAGGAATGTTTTCAATTTTTTCCATCACTGTCAGTACTACAGGTTCGCGAAATCGCAGTCTACCCCAAAATAAAAACTCAGTGCCCGTAACGCTGCTTTTTTGCTCAGAGCCCATAACGGTAACCACTATATTACTATTGCAAAATTCTTTTGAGAGTAGATCCAGCAGGGCCTAAGAAATTCGAACTTATTTTGATCACGATCAACCAGAAAAAAGTATTAGAAAAATTAAAAACCATTTTTACGGCATTGTCCATTTCAGGCTTTGGAATAGGCCGTTTTTGGCGGAATGACCCATAAATTTTTTTTATGTAGATTCATTTTTGTTAGCTTCCGAAGTCGTTTGGAGCGAATCTAATGTTATGTTCAATGAAAATAGCTACAAAGCTTACTGCTTGTAAGAAAATAAATAAGAAGGGTGTTTTTTTAATTTCTTTATTATCAACATTAGCTTATACTAATATACAGCTAAATTTCTCCTAAAATAACTTACAAAGACTAAATACACAACTAATATAATGATAATAGTTATTATAATAATAATGCTGATAATAAATTATACTCTCTTAGCACTCAAGGCCGCGGTTACATGAGGGTGGAAATAGCCAGTGGAACGTCACAGCGGAAAAGTAAATCCTCTGACCTCTCTCTCACTCTGGAGGGCTGAACAGTTCCGCTGTAACGTTCCGCTGGCTATTTCTGCTGCATGTAACCGCGGCCTAACGGTGTCATCAGCACATGATGGGCAACAGGGCTGCGTTTTCTCTACCACACAGCATAGGACTTTAAAGCATCGTCTTTATAGTCATTTTCCTCCAAATCTCACATGCGTCAATATCAAACAAAAAATTATATCTAGAGCCGTTATCGCACTCTTTTAATTGGTGTTAACCGTTTTTCTATACTCAGTGTTCACGCGTTTTTATTCCTGGACACCGGACTCAAGGAAGCTTTTTATTATTTTTTCTGCACTGAGCGACGTCAAAAACATAAGAAACCGTGATTTGATCACACTAATCCAAATATGCAATTTGAGCAAAGCTTTTCGTCATCCATTTGGACAAAAATTTGTGAACAATTGTCGCAGCGATAATTGTGTGCAAAGTCGATGTGGTTAACAAGATTGCTTTTGTGGGTGAAAGTTTGTGGACACAAAATGCAGGGATGGTTGTGAACGCAATTGATGTGCTTTACAAGGCTGCTTTTGCGAGGAAAATTTTGTGGACACTCGTTGCAGCAGTAGTTGTGCATGGAATTGATGTGATCCACAAGGCCATTTTTGTGGTTAAAAGTTTCTGAACATTCGTTGCAGCAGTAATTGTGCAAGGAATTGATGTGATCCACAAGGCCATTTCTGTGGTGAAAAGTTTGTGGACACTCGTTGCAGCAGTAGTTGTGCATGGAATTGATGTGATCCACAAGGCCATTTCTGTGGTGAAAAGTTTGTGGACACTCGTTGCAACAGTAGTTGTGCATGGAATTGATGTGATCCATAAGGCCACTTTTATTGTTAAATGTTTGTGGACACTCGTTGCAGCAGTATTTGTGTATGGAATTGACGTGCTCCGCAAGGCTACTTTTGTGGGTAAACGTTTGTGGAAACTTGTTACAACATTCGTTGTGCATGGAATCGATGTGCCCAAAAAGGCTGCTTTTGTGAGTGACAATTCGTGGACCCAAAATGCAGGGATTTTTGTGCACCAAGCGGATGTGCCGCAAAAGGCTTCTTTTGTGAATGAAAGTTTTTATACACTTGCCGCAGCTAAAGATGCTGTGCTCAATGCTTATGTGATGTATGAGATCCTTATGTTGGCTGAAAAATAGTGGGCATTTAGAACAGCTGTAGTGTTTTTTGTTCTCGTGGATATGCATGTGTTCGGTTAGAGTTTGTTTATGTCGAAAAGATTGTGAGCATACTGTGCACCGGAAGGGTTTCTCGCCCGTGTGAACGCGCATATGAACCGTGAGATGATGTCTATTTCTAAAGGATTTTAGACACTCTGAGCACTCAAAGGGTTTTTCGCCCGTATGAGTACGCGTGTGATCTGTGAGTTGAGGTTTTTGGCTAAAGGTTTTTGGACATAACGAACACTTAAAAGGCTTTTCGGCTGTATGTGTCCTCACGTGAATTTTAAGTTGAGATTTTTGCTTGAAGGTTTTCAGACATTCAGAGCATTGGAAGGGTTTTTCGTTTGTATGGATCCGACTGTGAATTGTAAGATGGTCTTTCCGTCCAAACATTTTTCCACACATCGAACACTTGAAAGGCTTCTCACCCGTATGGGTCCGCATGTGGTGTGTACCTAAAGCTTTACGACTATATGTTCGTGGACATAACGAGCACTTGAAGGGCTTTACGCCAGTATGAGTAAGCATGTGGGTTTTAAGTTGAGATTTTTGACCGAATGTTCGTTGACAGTCCAAGCATTTAAAGGGCTTCTCACCCGTATGGGTCCGCATGTGAGTTGTAAGATATCGTTTACGTCGGAAAGATTGTGAACATACCAAGCACTTGAAAAGTTTTTCGCTTGTGTGGACGCTCATGTGGACTGCAATGTGAGATTTATGACTAAACTTTTGTGAACACACAGAACACTGATACGGTTTTTCGCCAGAATGTGTTTGAATATGGACCGTAAGATAGTCTTTTCGACTAAATCTTTTCGAACATATCGAGCACTTGAAGGGCTTTTCGCCCGTATGGATTAACGTGTGTCTTGCAAGATCTCTCGGGGAGATGAAAGTTTTTTTGCATACGTCGCAACGATGGGACCTTTCGCTCTGCTGCTTCTTGGAACGGCAATTCTGCTGTTGCTGCTTTTGTTTGCGACACGTGTTCATCTTATTTATAAACTGTTGATTTGCCGTAAAAGATGACCTTTAAACTTACACGTTTTGGCAGTAAACTTGTTGGCTAATGTCGTGGCTATTTCTTACGTTGTAGTCGATTTTGAATGATATTCTGTGACTCGTGAATAGGGCTTTTATTACTCGAGATGATTTATCTTCGCTGCTGAAAAAAGGCACAATAACCGATGTTAGTTACTTCTTGACGGACGTCCATCACACGTTAGCATTCAAATGATCATTTAACAATTTATTTTGAATTATTTAGTGTTTTATTTATTCTTATTATCGTTTCCTAATTTTGAGTAAATGTACGAAAAAAATGGTAAATCGTAAATATTACATTTGTACAAATTCACGTCACAATTATCATACTTTAGCAGAGAAAATATAAGAATGAAAATATGGTCAGCAAGTATCACCACGAACATTGCAATGACAGATACATCCACTTCTTGTATTAAAATAAAAAACTACGTGTAGTGTGAGTGGACAACGGAAAAATGTTTCGAAAGCTCACATGTCAACTAATAGCCAAAAATTAAAAATTAGATATTGTTAATAGTATAATAATGGGCTGAATACGCATAAAAAATATTAAAAGAGAAATTTCATGGATCAGTATATTCAGTCAACTAATACTTTATCAAATTATTCTTAATAGTAATCTCAATTGAATGTATATCATGTATAATATCATTAATGAATAACGAGTAGATTAAGCAATCAAATATTTTTTGAGCGCGTTCATCAAGATCTTATTTAAATTGATGTCGAGTCGGAATGATTGTGACGTCGGAACAACTGAATTTTCGGAGGTTTATTGGCCACCATTTGCGTGACGTAAAACAATTGTTAAGATGTCGTTTTATCATATTTGAATACGCTCTATTTAAAACTTAAAGCAGACTCTAGGAGCAAGTTACTGAGCTTATAAGCTTATAAGTTTTTGACCAGGTAATATTCAATAATGTTCGTCATTCATAATAATTAAATAGAACTACCAATTTACTTCCAATTTTTTTCTTGGCTCCTAACTTGTTGAGTATAGTAATCAATCATGATATTCAATGCTGATTTTAAACTTACTTGGTGCAAATATACGTGGGTCTAGTAATCTGACATGCAAAAATGGTCTCGTAAGGTTTCTACCCTCACAAACCAACACATTCAGCAACAGTCTGAACGTCAGCTCGTCCTTTTCATAGTAAACTTTTTATTATATTTCATATGTACGTATAATTTGTCGCGGGCACGTTGCAGCTTTCTACATACATATATTTACATACAGACAGAGTATAGACGTCTTATAGCCAGTCGTTTGGGAAGTAAGAGCCGAGTGGAACCAGGTCGAGCGGACGTGGCAGTATCATAGATGTACACGTGTCAGTTTGTTGAACCTTGAAGTTTTTTTTTTTTATTCCTGCTCTTTGTTCTCGTATTCTTTGTGTTTTTCTTTCGGGGGCTGCTCTATAAGCTTTAGCTTGTATTTTTGGATAAAATTACCCTCGAATAATATTTCCGCGGAAGAAATTACGGATGATTTTAGTGTCGAGCTTTCTTTGTTTAGTCCAGCAAATCTATAGGAAAATGGGAGCTATTAAGTATAATCAACTTATGTGTATCTTATGTGCGCACAAGACATTATTTCTTATCTATAACGAATGCTGCGAACGTGGTTTCGAGAAAGACCGATCGTTACTGTACGTAAGTTCATTGGCCTTCGGATTTTTTCATGAAGCACAGGAGAAGAAAATCAGAGTAGCTCAATTAAAATTAAAATTTAATGAAGGGTTATCAAGTGTTAACTTCAGGAAAAATATGGGGGGGGGGGGGAAAAAGCTGACGTTTCGTCCCAGGACTGCCGACGGACTCATCAGTGTAGTTGATGTCGACAGCCCCTGCCACAGACGCTACTGGACTTTGCTCTTTAACCTCGTTATGTATTAACCATTATGAATTTTTGGACAATTGCGAGCTCTCTATTTTTCACGCTATTTTCGACGATGCGCCATCACGCGGCCACTCACTCAAGCTCCGTATACTCGTTCCATAACACAAGCAAAATCTAAAGGACTCATCAGTAAATGTTATGCTTGTTTTTGTCTTCCTTATTTTCTGTACGTTTTCGGTAGTAAGTAATGTAATGTAATTAAAATAAACACTGTAGTCTATTAATCTAGGATAACAAAAAAATTTTCAATTGATTTTTTTAATTTCGATGCTAATAATGGGTGACATGAAAATTAGAAAGATTTTGAAATAAAGCAAAACAATTCATCAATGATCATTTTATTTCATGTTATTTGCCTTCTTTTACATAACTTTTAATGACATATCATTACACTTCTTTGTAAATCTACATTTTCTTCCTGCATTCTATGTATACATCATATTGTCATGTATACCTCTTACCGATCGATAAAACATTTTATTCTTTGTCTTTTTTTCGCTCTCGCTTTTCTTTCTCAATTCTTTTTTATAATCCTGCGTGTACAAATACTTTTACAATGTTGGAATATTACTTGTTTTATTTTGTGTTGGAAGAAAGTGTATGGACAACGTGAAAATTCAACTTTCTATTTATAATATCTATTTTTTAAAAAGTGCGACTCGACATTATATTCCACTCGACATCAAATTTTTTCTCCATCGAGTTTAGAAGTACCGAAGAGAACAGGGCAACTTTTGATGTTCGGAAAGTGTTATAAGTGCAAGTTTCAATATCCCATCGTCATAAAATAAACGAAGACAGACATACGGTTCATATTTTTACTCACTCACTCACTCACTCTCTTTATTACCATTCATCCAACTTCGTTTTAATATACTCATTTTTTTCCTTTAATATTCAGAACGATATGTATAATAGATAACAAGTTTTTTTTTGTTTTTTTTTTGTTTTTTTTTGTTCGTTATTTCAGCGCAAGATTGTGAATGGAAGTAAGTATTAATGGCAACAAATACATGACAAGTGATTTATAACATATATTGTGAGCACTGCAAAGTAAGAGGTCAAGATCACTGATCGCAGAATCCATCTCTTTTACCCCCAGACTTAGTTTTTGTACTAAACTTAAAAATTGAGCACCTCATTCGTACATAGAAGAAAAATATTTTCGTATAAAAAATTAATTATTTATATCTTTGTCTTTTAAAGCTAAAATTAAAAATCCTGTCAATGTTATCTTGATATATTTCACTGCGTGTCGATATGTATGTGTGATTGTGTTTAACGTGTGTATTTCTTTACTATACGAGCACCTGTGTGTACTGTTCTGTTTTTCCTTTCATTCTAAGACAGAGCTGTATTTCTCGGACACTTTTTCAATTACTTTCATCATATTTTTTTTAAACATAAAGTATGAGATTTTCTCTTAAATTTTCAAATAAAATCTTGCTTTGCAAAAAACCAGTCCTAGAACATTTAGAAAAATGTAAAATGGTAAGTGTAAGTTCATACTTTACAATACGCCTTATCTCATGACTATTCATTACAAAACGAAGAGAAAAATCGCAATCTCGAGCCATTTTCCGTCAACTGGGCAGTTTATTTGTTTGCTTCATTTTATTTCCATTACACCTAAACATCTAGATACGTAAAAAGATTTTCTAAATTTTTATGACCGTGTAAATCGGTAAACGTTTCGTTTTTTATTCCACCTTTATCCCTTCCTATTTTTAACTTAAAAGATACATCTCTCAAAAATTTTTTTCTTTCCGACAATTTTTGCAAGTTTTCAGACTACCAAACACATTTTTGATCCTACTTTTCGTACTGATAAAAATAATTTTATTTTGCAGTTCAATCGTTTCCAATTTTCAGATTAAAGTTTGATTAGGTTTGATTCGAAAAATTGCAACGACCGTCGAAGTTTTATTCCTCAAACTTTTAAAATCTACAGATAAAATGCTTGGTGTGCTCCGAGGTGCGGAACATTTCCTCGTCTCTCAAGCCCGACAATCATACAGGAAGAATTACCCTGTGACAAATGGGACAGGGACTTTTTCGTTATTGTCTATTAATAATACACATTTACGTACAAGTTACACCAAATTATTAATCAAGACTTTTTATTCATCCTTTGATTTTTATTTATAAATATGAACTGGATTTACGCAATATTTAATTTAATGGTACTATACGTATACAAGGAATGATGAAAAGACATTAAAAAGTTGAAAAAATATTTGGCAATTTCCAATATAAGATACCAATCACATCTATTATCGTGGTTATAAAAAATATTTCAATTCATTAATTTAAAAAATTAATTTTTAACAAGTATTAGAATTTGATGTAGAAACGTGACTAAGTCAATTTTTCAGCTGTCCATATGAACACATTGAATGGTCAACCAATGAGTGTTGACAGTAATTCCTTTGATATCTAACATAGCTGATGTTGATTTCAATTTACCTTGAAATCCAGTATATTATTATTGCGCAACTTTATTACGTGAAATATTTGGATAATCTTCACGGGATTGTTGACAGACAAAATTCACTTTATAATATTAGATAAGTTAAATCTTAAATCTGTAAAAATCAATAACATTTCTTGCTCAATCTATAAAATTGCGTCCGAGTATTAGACCAGGAATCATTTTCATCCCGACTTTTGTAATGGCTCTTTTAAAGCATCATCGCTTTGTTTTTGCGTGCAAAAAAAGAAAAATTATTTAAATAAATATTTGGTGTAACTTGTGGTAGAAAACGGTTTTTTTTTTTTTTTTTATTTTATTTTTCTTCACCTTTTTCGTTCAGTCTCTTTGGACAAGCCATTTTTAATAATACCGCTATTATTGTATCTCAGCTTTGGTCATGAGTTGTATCTTCAGCCCTCCATCTTTTTCCTTCTCTGTCTCTTAAACTTGTTTTATTTTTCATTAATATTTTCCTTGTCGTTCAATCGCATCGATCAAAAGCGCACATTTGAAATTTACGCAACGACCAATGCCACAATCGTATACAACTGAAAATTGAAAAGCATTTCTTATACTGATTTACCTTCAAAGCTTATACTTAATCACGTCTTGACCTTGAATGAAATAATCAACGATTTTAAACTCATGTATTTCTTACATAACTATTCAAGTCTATATTCGTGATATGAAAGTAAACGTATTATATAATAGTATATTATAATAGTGGCGAAAATGTTGTCTTTTTCTTTCTTTTTGTGATCACATGGGAGATGTAAGTTGGCGATTGAGAAATAAATTACTTCAGTCGCTTCATTTGAAGAATCGAAAGACTTTCAGTTTAATTTTTTTTTTCATAAAAACCGTACGTTAATAATTTGTATTGTAACCATTGTTTTTATTTAGAGTAATTTTTAGTGCCTAGGATATAATTAAGGAGGTTTTTCTTAAAAGGTGTGGATAAATCTTGGTGCAAAATAATTTTATCATGTGGTATTTTCGTGGGTGCTGTGAAAATTCTTTAAAATTGGTGAAAAGTAGTAAAATTGTATTAGAATTTACCGGTGCACTTATTATGCTTTTAATAACTAATCTTCAGTAATTTAATCATCAAATTTACGTAATTATATTAAACTCGTATATCTACCGTTATACTTAAATATTAATTTAATACTATATAAAATTCCGTCTACTCATTGATTAAGAATTCTACCTGGTAAATCAATCAAATTTTCACTCTCAATGTTATCACATTACGGCTAATTGTTTATCGTCACTATATAAATCCATATCCAGTGGCTTGTTTTATTCTCACCGATCGGTCTTACGCGTAAACTCAATGAAAAATATTGAAATCAAACGCACGAAATTGAATGCTTCAACGAGTCGTCAGACGTAAACGTACAAAAATATATGTTTATTAAAATACAACAACGGAACAGAAGTTCTGGCAGCGTAAAGCCAAAAACTATAAAAATCCTTCCGCTTTCGGGCTTCTCTGCTTTTCTTTTTTTCGCTTGATTTATCTTTAAGAGCCCCGTTTGAATAAAAAAAATCCGATTTCCGCACGCAGCTCACTTATAGAGTATACCGTATTATATGATGATAATAATAACGTATGATCATTGCGTGGAGCGCTGCTGAGAAAAATTTGGCCGGATAACCGAGCGAATAAAGAAAATAAGGCAACCGCAGAAGCATCAGTCATATTTGTTCGGTTCGTAAAAACAAATAATCCAAACAGCATCAACGACAAACCATTACGAATAACGAGGAAGAGCAAACGAAGGATGACGAATTAACTGAGAGCGGAGCCCGCCGAGCCCAGTTTCTCGGTGAACTGCTGGACCCACCACTTGGTCAGGTTGAGGTAGAAGTACGGGCCCTCGGGCTCGTAGTCGAGATAGGTGAAGTCCTTGTTGCTGGCCGGCTTGGCGGGCTCGATCTGCGTGCCCTCGTGCCACTCGTTGAAGGAGGTGATCGACACGGTCGTCGCCCCGCTGTTGAGGGCGCTGCGCCAGGCCACCTCGTAGTACTGCCCGTGGCGTCTGTGCCTCGTGTTCTCACCGTTCCACGGACGAATCTGTACGGCGCAAAGCGGACATTTTTCACAATTTTTTGCACGTTATTGTGTTGTG
>JAPYYV010007912.1:0-35208 GCA_030522625.1 Copidosoma aretas | reverse complement strand
ACGCCTCTCACAACCAAACAAAAAATGCTATACACTTAAAACTTGGTACAGATGTTTGGGAAGAGTGTACCAACATAAAAAAACCAAAAAATCGATAATGAATGTACGTTGCCCGCAAAATTTAAATAGTCACCTTACTTTTTGAATACACCTCGTATGTGCGTTGAGTTGCGATGCAAAACTATCAATTTAATTTCATGCTCTTTACAAAATCTCCATAAAGGTAAAGTTGAGTGCAAAACATGTCTATCAACATATAATTTAATAGAAAACGTGACACTATTGTCTTTCAACCACTTATAAAATACATTTTCTATATAATAAACCAAACTCTCAGCTGTCATCCAGCCATTTTCGGTGTAACCAACAGACCAATTTTTCGGCATAGAACTTAAAATTTTTCTGCTCAGTGTGGTCTTGTAACTAAATAAAACAGATGAGGGTAGAAGTTCTCCTGATACACATTCTGTGAATAAAACCGTAAACGATGCTATTTCATTAGCACAAACAATTTGATACACCGCAGAAGCACATTTTTCTGTTATAACAGAATTGTCATTTAGCAGAAGATATATAGCGGCTTCATCAAGATTGAAAACATGATTGGAACCAATATCCAAAAGCTTTTTTTTCTTTAAATACATTTTTGCATGACTAAACAAGCCACGAATATCATTTTCAGAAACAACTGCCCTTGTTGTTGTCAATTTTTGAGCTATCCTCGTACTTAAATTTGTGTGACTACGCATAAAAGCAGCAGACCAGTGCTTACTTGGTCTGTTCTCTGTGAAAACTGTCATTTTTCCGCTATCATTTAAAAATTTTTAAATGTTGTCAAGTACCTGAGACTTGGTTATGGGATAGCCGTCAAAGCACATTCCAAGATCCAACTGAAGATTTCACTATCTCCATCTTCATTTAGGTGGAGCTTCCTTAGTTTTAACAGGCGATACACCTCTTGATTTTAGATGAAGCTTACTTTTAAAATATCAAATTCTACTGCAGCTTTTTGGAGTGTCATTCCTTGTCTTACAGCTACCAAAGCATTTTTTATCTTAATGTTTGAGTACAATTTCTTAGAAATTTTTCCTCTTGTTTTTTTTTTTTTTCGGATGTTTTTGCTCATTGCATTGATGGTACGAGTATCGTTCTTTTTAACACTAAAATTAGTACTAGTCATGACTGCAGTTAATTAACAATCACTTATTTCTGTTTGTTAATACGTCATAAGTCCTAAGTACTAAAAATAATATTTATTGTTAGCAAACTTCATCAATGCTCCAAGTAAACAAAAGGTGCTACTGGAATTTTGAGGTTATCTTACTTGCATACCTTTATTCTAAATACTGATTGCCTAAAAATCAGCACCTTCAGATCAAAAACATTCAAAAGGTAACAAGAATTATCCTTACTATTACCAACATACAAAGTAATCACTTAATTATTATCAAATCACTTCAAACTGGAGGTGCATCAAGCCTGGACAACTTACTAGGCTTCTGTTATGCCAGCGGGAGTAGTATGTGGACAAGCTACTTTAGTTTGTCCACATAATGGGTATCAGGAGTCAATATGGGAGGTATTGTTGAACAGTCAATATTGACGAAATTTTTACTACTAAAACCTAAAAAAGTCACTAAACTTGTTCTTTAATGAATAGACTTTACCAACAAATGTTATCTACCAAGTATTATAACATAAAATGTTTTTTATTAATCTATATTAGTGCGTGAATAGTTCTACTAGCTACTTAAACAAAGGTAGACAGTTGACCGGCATCAATTCATTAATATTTGAACATCATCATGAATAATAATAAATAATATCTAAATGTTTTTCATAAGCTCAATCTTTCAGAAGTATTTATTTAATATTAATATTGACTTAATAATGATAAGACTATCATATTTTTGTTTTTGTCCAGCTACTGGTTTAATTTTATGCTTTGTCCTAGTACTGGGTCTTACCCAGTATTAACCTTATTTCAATTTTTTGTTAGCCCCCCCAAGCCCCCCGCAACCACCCGTTAACTCCTTCTTAAGAATTTAAAACTTTTTTAGGATTTATTGACCCATCTGCCCTCTAAAATCCTAGAATTTTTGACCTTATGTTTATTTTCGAAGACTCAGATAGCCAAAGTCACTTAAATGACACTACATCGCCGAACATGGCCGAAAACTGACAAATAATTTTGATTACAGACAAACAACCTCATACAAGCCCTCTAACATCGCCAAATATTGCCGAAAAGAGCCGGATGCAGCCGAAGCCAATCCTTTACATCCACTTGGAGTTTTTATTTTTTATGAGCAACTTATTTATTAAATAAACAAATGCAGATCAATGAAACGGACCGTTAGTTACAAGCGTAATAAAAAGATAACAGCAGAACCGTACGCTCTAGCTCATTACGAAATAAAAATATGATACAACTGAAGTACCTACAACTAAATAACCAAATATACTTAAATGCTTATAAAGTAAAGGTATGTATTATGCGCCAGTTACTCGACGGAGCTTAAGCATCCATTAGTTATGAAAAAAAAAAATAGCTATTATTATTTGGGCACCATTTGCAGTGCTAGACTCTAAAGAGTCAATACCTACAGCAAATATGATAAAGAAGAGATCACGAAAAAATCAAAGAAAATAAATGCCAAGTCATCTTTTGTACATATTCTTGGCCTCCTGTTCTTACTTTGTCCACCTTGCACATAGTATATGTCTATATTATGAGCCACGCAAAAAATTAAAAAGGGACATTAAAAAAAAATTATGTACGGTAAGTATTATATATTTTTGCAATAATAAATTAAACAAATTTGTATTTGTGAAAAAAAAAAATTTATCACTGAGTATAAATTAATTATTTGTTTACCAAGAACGATTTGAGTTATTGTTAACTTAGGCAAAATTATTAAAATTCCTTTATCTTGCTTTGATAATTTTTAACATTTAATTCCTTTAGTCTATCGTCAAAAGCTTTAGTCGCTTCTTTGGCTTCTTTTGTTCCCTCCTTTTTTTCATCTAACAATTTTTTTTATTTTTATTTAACGCATTTTTTTTCACCTGGTTCCAATTCCTTTTGTTGTTCCTGATTTTCAGTTTAAATACACAAGTCCCAAAACTCATTTAACGTTGCATCTGCTAGCATCTCCTAATTTTAGATTTCTCAAGAATTTCTCTTTTTTTTAGGTAAAAAATCGTGGTGGGTAGTAAGAAACAATTAACGATGCGTTTACCTTTACGAGTACCTATTAGTTAATAAAAATATTGCAAGAAAGTTAAATACTTTTTGAACACAAGAAATATAGAGAAAAAAAAACGCTCAGACCAACGTTCATGATTTTTTTTTGCTTTCAATGGGTTCTTGTTTAATCTTTAGATGTTTTTTATTAATGTCATCCTTAGAAGATAATTTCTTCTTATCTTGACTAACAGTTGGGTTAGGATTGTTCAGCAATAAGGTTTCACCTAAAAAAAATTCAATTACATAAAAAATAGTGAGGTGCAAATTTTAAGCAAAAATATGAAAATATATGTATATTTACTTTTTGTACGTTTAAAAGTTGTTTTTTTAGTGATTCTATTAGAATTATTTGTCACGCTACTTAATGGATACACAATAATATTTTGCTCTTTAAAAGAAGCAGTATACTCTATCTCAACATCATTTGATAAGGTAAAACTGCCACTAGACTCCAAAATATTTACCTTATCATCATGAATCACAGGTATTTATGCCATCTCTAAATCTTTATTTTTATCTTGGATTGTCTTACTATAACTTATCATAGAACAAACAATGTGTGATCTTTCTGTCATTGGTGCAGGTAAAATTTCTTGGTCGATGAGAAATACCTTTATGCTCAAAGATTCATTAGTGCAAAAATTTCCAAAAAAATTTCTTAAACTCCTATTCTTGCAAGAAAATTCAACATTATTATATTTTAAAATTTTTCTAAGGTTTTTAAGAGTAAGTAGTTCAAAAATTTTAAATTCTAGCAAAAAAAATTTCCACATGCAAAGTTTACCAAAGTGTATGATAAAAATCAAACTGTTCTCATCAAATTTATAATAAGAAAAAATTTGCAGAAAAAATTAATATTGTTAAAAAGTGTAAATAAGATTAAAGAACATTGATTGATTTTTTTAAAAAAAAATATGTAAATGAAAAAAGTGTAGAAAAAAATTAATGCAACCACTGTTGTTCTACTATCTTATGTTGTAAATGAGGTATTAAGAGTTTCTTTTGACTGCGTACAAGCTAGTTCTTTATTATCTTTCTATGAGATGTTCGGAATTACATTCACACTTCCTTTTAGTCTTATCCAGTACTTAAACAAACCTTCAAAATTTCTTCTCCACATTCCATATTTTACTGGATTCAGTTACTTAAAAATCGTTTCGTAATTGTTGATCAGGAGATTTTTCGAATTCTTACAAAATTCACTGCCAACTTGATGAAAAGCTATTTCTGGTGTTGTTATATCTTTATTCTTTTTTTTACGGAAAATATCATAATCTATAGAATTTTTGTTAAAAGGCCATAAACCAGGGCACTTAAAGCAAATTCAAACAATTGAAGCTTCATCTCTCATATGCTCAAGTATCACTTTAATAACTTTCAGACAATCTTCTTTTCTCAGACGACTTATATTATATCTGTTTTCCACTTGTTGATAGTTTTTGATCAGATTCCTTTAAAAGGTGCGAAGAAAGACACATCTAACGGTTGAGATATGTAGGTTAAGCGAAGAAACAAATTAATAATTTATATTTTGTGATCTCTAAATTATCTTATCAGCGATATAGAAGCATGAGATAAATGACCATCAAAGTAAATCACAATGGGGAACTTAAGCTTATTTACGATTGACCAAGGATAAAATACATTTGTTATATCTCAGTGGTCTGCCCACCGTTTTAAGAGTTTCTTAAACCCCAATCTCGTGGGCAATTGATCAAATCATTCTTTAAAATAGCACCTTTATGTTTTTGCATTACCATAAGTGGGGTACGAGTCTCCTCAGCGTTGTACATAAGTATAGTAGTAAAGTCTTACTGTCTCGTCACCATTAACTTGCTGATACACTTCTTTAATCTCACTGTGGTAAAGAGTTTTTCGGCTTTTGGACACAACTTCAGACTTGTCTTATCAGAAATAAAGACTTTAGAAGGATTTAAGGTGAGCAAGTTTTTACTTTCCCAAAACGACCGAGCTCCTGAAAACCATTCTCATAAATCCTCTTCAGTTTCTTCTGCTCGTACCTTGAATAAATTGTGTGCTATCCTTATTGTAAGTTTTTAGCACCTATTAAAAAAATCTTCTGTCCATTGACGTCCAGGTGTTTGATTGGTAAACATAGTCTTCAAATTTGATAAATTTACATACAATTAAACAAATTATAAAAAATCTTATCTAATTGGAAGGTTCGCTCTCTCAGCCTACTAACATATGATTATGTAAGCATGTAAAAACAATTACGATATTGTACAAACCTTTAAAAAATAAAGAAACAAATTGAAACTTCAAAATTTTTTAAGTAGCAAAATCCATTGTTTGTGAACTAACATGTAAATAAAGCAACGTTTATGACTTCTACCCATACATAACGTATACTCTGTTTTGATGAATGTCAAGTACTTAATAATGAGTGTACAGTTTGTAGTTTGTACTATAACTATATAGTTTTCTGTCAAGCGTGGATGACCCAATGTCAACAACATTATTTGCTTGTCATGTACGCATTTCTTACTTTACAAATTTGAAGACGTGTAGTCCGAGTATCGCTCTTCTGATTCGTATAAATTTTATTTCTCAAAACTGTGCTGAATTCAAAAGAAAAGACAAAAATTATGAAGACATATTTTAACACAAAAAAAGTTGTTGATCAAAAAGTGATGGCACTATCATAAAATGCAGGTTAAAATCTTTCAATTTTTGTTTTTTGAATAATTTCTTTTAGATTTTTTCAGTCCGTACAACCGAGTTAAACACAAGGTGCTCCAGCGGAAGGTACGCCGCAAAGGCAGGGTAGCCCGATCTCGATAAACGCGCCCATATACGGAAGCTGGAGGCAGGCAAGATAAGCATGGACTTGGGAATAAAAATGGAACGAAAAGGGGAAAAAATAGATTCAGATTTACAAATATCATGTTGCATTTAAATGCCATCATACCAGGATATATATGATATAAGGAGGCGGGGAGGGTTATCGTACAAATAGGCATAAGAAAGTGGAAATGAATTTACTCCGTAATAATACACATATATCTGTACAAACATAGATAACCAAAGCAACGTTGTAAAAATTCACTAATAATGCAATTAAACATAGTTAATACAGAAAAAAAGTTTATTAATTTATCAAATAATTAATAATAATTTAATTCTGATAATGACACTAATTGGTATTCAAGGTTAAAATTGATACGTATGTGTATATACACAGTATTTACGGAATTATTATTATAACAGAACTAGTTATAAGCCTTTGTTTGTTATTCTTGGTCATTTTAGAATTGATTACTGATATACTTTTATGATAAAATATAATTTTGAAACTCATTTTTAATACGTGAAAGCGTAAATTGTTTTTTTTTTTTTTTTTCACTTCCTATATAGTTTTGAATATACTTCTACATTTCCCTATTTTGTATCGTAACTATTACAAATACATATCTTTTTATATTAGTACTAGTATTATTTTTAATAAAGTAACTTGTAAAATTAGATAAACATAAAACATGTTAGAAATTTTTTTTTTTTTTTAATAAATTATAATTTATAATAAATATCATATCTTTGGACTTTTAATCTTTACTGTTGTGCCTTATTTACCTACATAAATTAATTATATTTTTACATGACATTCAATGATATTATTATTATTATATTTGTTTTTTTTCATCTTTACATAGCAATGTGTGCATTATTAATTTTTTTCTTTCATTGCAGATCCTACAGTCTATCACTGCAAAACTTCTTAACTTACCCGAATTCTTTTATTTTTGCTTTTTTTTCTCTCTGCGGTTTTCTTTTTCTTTTCACATTTTACGCACGATAGGGTTGTCAATTACAATATAGATTTTTTTTATTTTCTAATCGACGAAAGTCTTCCTTTACTTTGTAATATTATCTTTATCTTGTCTTGATTATTTTTCTTCGTTGTTCTTTTTATAATTTCTATCGTTTTCTTATCCTCTACTTATTTTTTTACAACTTTAACGTTTTCGCCTATTTTGTATGTTTTTTATCAACTAATTCCGTCAATTCTTTGATTACACATAAATAAGGTTACCCACTATTGTCCACTTTTAAAACGTCAAAAAAGTAGATTTATTCCCTTCTTCTTATGCCAGTTTCTAGGCTAAGCCTTCTCGCCTCCATTTTTATGTGTATCCTGGTGTATTTGCGTTCAAACTTAACATGATATTAGAAAATGTAAATCTATTTTTTACGCTTTTTTTTGCCTTTTTTATTCTCAAATGCATGTCTACCTTACCCACCTCCAGCTTTCGTATATATTTTTCTATCTTTGCATTCAAACTTAACTTAATATTATGAATTTGCCTTCAATTTTGTCTACATATTTTTTTACTGCTTCATGGGCAAGTCTTAGCTACGTATCTGCAATATAATTTAATCTTTTAGTCCATGAAAAATAATATGTAGTGTAGCCTCCAGTCATCCCACTAGAAAAAATGGTACATAGTACAACTTTTTTTCCACCAAACTATAAAAATCAAATTTTTATTTGATAATTAAGTCAAACAAACAGACTTGGGTAACAAGTCAATATCAAGACTATATAACATTATTTCTCCATAAGAATGTTCTGGTTATAATTTTTTAATATAATTTTTCTAGATAGGATATTTGATTGTTAGCACCTATAGTACCACAGAAAGGAGCCTCCAGTCTCTTGCAGCTAAGTAGCTGCGGAAATTTGGAACATTATGCAACCCGTCATAGCCAATTAAAATTGTTTAATAGCTTTCAGCAGAATGACGTCATTGAGCCGCCTAGGAACCGAGGTCTCATGCAACAAAAAGTCGCTCGCTCTAGCAGTCTCTTGGCGGCGACGATTCTGCTCGGTACGCTCTAAGATGTTACCTTTCGGTATCGTGCTGCCAGATGCTCGGAGACTCATAATGGCACCCATGTATGCTAAGCAAGCGCTACGACTTGTAATTTCATGCATGAGCACATTTATGTTTCTTCCATACTTATATCAGAGACGTTTCCTCGATAGTGCCACGTGAAATACAGAGCTTCAATTACCCTTTAATTTACTAGTATTATATTTGTTTACATAAGGCACTCAGCAAACTTATTTATAATTTTTTGTTATAGTAAACCATTTTAAGTTGATTTTTCATTATTAATACGGAATCATAATTATTAATTATTTACCTTTTGCATTACAATTTACGCTAGGTGAATTCAAATGATCTATCTTAAATTTTGTTCTTTAATTCTTTTTATTCACAGATTGCATGCTGTTATGTGTATAAAAGCATTATTTAAATATAATTGATATATTTTATTTAACAATTTATTTTGCTATTCTTTACTTGATTGACCTCTTTAATGCATTAACAATCAATTATGATACGTTTAAATATCCTCTATAACTCATCGCTGGAATCTTGGACTGATGCACCATTAATGGATAAGGTATTTATATTATATTTGGGGTCGGGAAATACCTTCTAGCACCCGGGATCGTTTGATTCACCAATCTGAGTTGGTGATGACAAGCACCCATACCTCTTCTTCTTTTCTACCTAATCACATTCCAAGGGAAAAGCTGGGAGGGTAAATTTATCATGCAGTCAAGGATTGTATAATTATACGAATACAAAATTGAGAAATAGTGTTAGATCATTCCAAATATAGCCATATTACTCACCCAGGACCTGATCAATTGATTAAAACGATGAATAATTAGCATAAAACATAGAACCTATATTCTTATGTACATCACAGCTGTGAAATACAGTTTAGAACGTTACATTAGTTTAAACATTCTTTATTAGCTCTTTTGCTTGAGCCTACTGCTTTAAGTGCCCTTTAAATTCAAGGAACCATACTTCTGGGTCCATTAGTCCATGTTCTCGTTAAAAACTTCTAATGCCTCCAATTAGAATTAGAACGGATCTGTTTTTATCCTAATTATTCCTAAAAATAAAGACCTTTTTTTCTGCTTCCACTCAGTACATTTTTGTACTTTATTTATCTAGGTCATTCTGAGCGATTTTTTTGTCTTTCAATTGCTAGGCACTGGAA
Source organism: Copidosoma aretas (assembly GCA_030522625.1). NCBI lineage: Eukaryota > Metazoa > Arthropoda > Insecta > Hymenoptera > Encyrtidae > Copidosoma > Copidosoma aretas. The sequence continues at coordinate 25,913 of JAPYYV010007912.1, read as the reverse complement.
TTGATGTCATCAGATGATTGACGACAGTAAATTTTAAGTTTGCTGACTGTTACACCTCTTGTATTACTTCAAATCCACTAATCGTCTATAGTCTCTATAAATCAACTTTAAATAATCAAGCTATATGGGAACCCCTACGCTACCACTTTTTTTTCAAGTAAATTTAATAGCTCTTGACCGTATTTACCGGTTTTTTCGACCATTTTTCAATTTTTCTTAACATTTTTTTCATTTATATACCTATCTTTTTCATACATGATTTGGCCCGGAGCATTTCTCTAGTAAAGTTATAGAATTCAGTCTTAAAGTGTACAAAAATAACATATAATTTATTGCCTGTTTCCGCTTTCTATTTTTAGATAATCTATTTAGTACAAAAATGTGGCACCTTGTTCTTCTTTTTCCTTAGATGACAGCCTGACTCTTCTTTATTATTCTACACTCCTCTATCTATTTTTCTACTTTTTTGAAGATTATAATTGCTAATATCTTGATGCTACATTAAAAACGCCACTTTTCTGTAGTTTCAACGTCTTTCTACTCCTTCCGTGCCTTGTAAATTTAATTTTCTGCTTGGTGTTGCCAAATGCACATTCTGTAAACAAAACCGTAAAGGATGCTCTTACATTAGCACCGACAATTTGAAACAACGAAGAAGCACCTTTTTATGTTATAACAGTAATGTCTTTTGGCAGAAGATTTATAGCGGTTTCATCAAGATTGAAAACATGATTGGAACCAATATCCAAAAGTTTTTTTTTCTCTAAATACATTTTTACATGACTAAACCAGCCACGAATATCATTTTTAGAAACAAATGCCCTTGTTGTTGTTAAGTTTTGAGCTATCCTCGTACTTAAATTTGTTTGCCTACGCATAAAAGCAGCAGATCAGTGCTTACCTGGTCTGTGCTCTGTGAAAACTGTCGTTTTTCCGCTATCATTTAAAAATTTTTAAATGTTGTCAAGTAACTGAGACTTGTTTATGGGACAGCCTTTCTCAGCACTTTCTAAGATCCAACTGACAATTTCACTTTCTCCATCTTCCTTTAGGTGGACCTTTTTTAGTTTAAACAGGCGATACGCCTATTGATTTTAGATGAAGCGTACTTTTGAGAATATCAAATTCTACTGCAGCTTTTTGGAGTGTCATTCCTTGTCTTACAGCTTCCAAAACATTTTTCACCTTGATGTTTAAGTACAAATTCTTAGAAGTTTTTCTCCTTGTTACTTTTTTATTCAATTTTTTTCGGATGATTTTGCTCATTGCATTGGTGGTTTGAGTATCGTTTTTATTATCACTGGAATTAGTCCTGGCCACAACTGCAGTTAATTACCAATCACATATTTCTGTTTGTTAATACGTCATAAGTCCTAAGTACTAAAAATAATATTCATTGTTGACAAACTTCATCAATGCTTCATGTCAACAATAGATGCTACTCGAATTTTGAGGTTATCTTACTTGCTTACCTTTATTTCTCATACTGATTGCCTGAAAATCAACACCTACAGATCCAAAACTTTCAAAAGGTAACAAGAAATATCCTTACTATTACCAACATACAAAGTAATCACTTAATTATTATCAAATCACTTCTAACTGGAGGTGCATCAGGCCTGGACAACTTACTGGGCGTCTGTTATGCTAGCGGAAGCAGTATGTGGACAAGCTACTTTAGATTGTCCACATACAAGGTACCAGAGGTGAGAATATGGTAGGTACTGTTGGGAAGTTAATATTAACAAAATTATTCATTACTCAAACCTAAAAAAGTCACTAATTTTGTTCTTTAATGAATAGACTTTACCAACAAATATTTTCTACCACGTATAAATAATTATAAAATTTTTTTTTTAAATATAAATCATTGCGTGGATAGTGCTACTAGCTACGTAAACCAAGGTAGACTGTTGAGCGGAATGAATGAATGAATTTTTAAACATCATCATGAATAATGATGAATAATTTTTAAATATTTTTAAAAAGCTTAAACTTTCAGGAATATTTATTTAGTAATAATATTGACATTATAATAATGAGACTATCATATTTTTGTTTTTGTCCAATTACTGGTTTAATTTAATGCTTTGTCGAAGAACTGGGTCATTAACTTTATTTCAATTTTTCGTTAGCCCACCTAAGCCCCCCGAAACCACCACATAACCCCCCCCCCCCCAAAAATTTAGAAAATTTTTAAGATTTGTCGACCCACCTGCCCCTTAAATCCTAGAAATTTTAATCTGATGTTTATTTTTATGGACAAAGATAGCCAAAGTCACCCAAATGACACTACATCGCCAAACATAGCCGGGATCAGACGAATAATTCCGATTACAGACGAACCACCTCATACAAGCCCTCTAACATCGTCATATATTGCTAATAAGAGCCGGATACAGCCAAAGCTAATCCTTTACATTCCCTTGGAGTTTTTTTTTTCTGCGCAACTTATTTATTGAATAGACAGATGCAGATCAATAAAACGGACGATTAGTGACAAGCGTTATAAAAAGATAACGGCAGAACCGTACGCTCTAACTCATTACGAAATAAAAATATGATACAACTTAATAACCTAAAAAAAAAAAAAAAAAAAAAAAAAAAAAAAAAAAAAAAAAAAAAAAAAAAAAAAAAAAAAAAAAAAAAAAAAAAAAAAAAAAAAAAAAAAAAACTATTATTTAAGCACCATTTAAAGTGCTAGACTCTAAAGAGCAAATTTCTACAGAATATATGATAAAGGAGAGATCACGAAGAAATCAACGGATATAAAAGTTAAGTCATCTATTGTACATATTGTTGGCCTCCTGTTTTCACTTTGTCAACCTTGCCCATAAATATATGTCTATATTATGAGCCACGCAAATAATTATGTATGGACGATAAAAAAAAAAAATCATCTGTGGTAAATATTATATATTTTTACAATAATAAATTAAACAAATTTGTACTTGTGAAAAAAAATATCTTCTTAGAAAGTATAAATTACCTATTTTTATGCAAAGAACGATTTAGGTTATTGTTAACTTAGCAAAATTATTAAGATTTCTGTAGCTCGATTTTATATTCTTTAACATTTAATTCCTTTAGTCTATCGTCAAAAGCTTTAGTGGTTTCTTTGGCTTCTTTAATTACCTCCGTTTTTCAGCTGACAATTTTCTTTTCATTCTTCCTAACGCATCTGCCTTTCACCTGCTTCCAATTCCTTTTGTTTTTTCTGATTTTCAGTTTGAATACACAAGTTCCAATACTCCTTCAACGTTGCATCTGCTATCACAGAATTTTCTAGATTTTTCAAGATTTTTTCTTTTTCTTTAGGTAATAATCGAGGTGGGTAGTAAGAAACAATGTAAGATGCATTTAGCTTTAAGAATACCCGTTAGCTAATAAAAGTTGAATACTTTTGGATCACAAGCAATATAGAAAAAAAAACTCTTAGACCAACGATCATGATTTTTTTTTTGCTATAAATGGGTTCCTGTTTATTATTTAGATGTTTTTAATGAATGTCATCTTTAGATGATAATTTCTTCTTATCTTGACTGATAGTTGGGTTAGGATTGTTCAGCAATCAGGTTTCGCCTATAAAATACAATTACATAAATAACAGTAAAGTGCAAATTTTGAGCAAAAATATAAAAATATAAATTTATATTTACTGTTAGTACATTCAAAAGTTGTTTTTTTAAGGATTTTATTAAAATTATTTGTCAAGCTACTTTAGTGATACACAATGATATTTTGGTCTGTAAAAGAAGAAGCATACTCTATTTTAACATCATTTGATGAGGTAAAACTGCCACTAGACTACAACATATTTATTGTATTATCATGAATTACAGGTATTTATGCCATCTCTGAATTTTGAATCTTATTGTAAATTGTCTTACTATAACTAATCAAAGAACAAACAATGTGTGATCTTTCAGTCATTGGTGCAATAGGAATTTTTTGTCGATAATAAATACCTTCATGCTCAAAGATTTATTAGTAGAAAAATTGCCTAAAAAATATCTTAAACTTACATTCTTACAAAAAAATTCAACATTATCATATTTTAAATTTTTTTTTAGGTTTTTAAGACTAAGTTAGTCTAAAATAATAAATTCTAGCTACAAATTCTGCCACACACAAAGGTCATTAAAGTGTATGATAAAAATAAAATTATTCTAATCAAATTTATAATAAAAAAAAAATTTGCATAAAAATAAATATTTGTTAAAAAGTGTAAATAAGATTAAAGAACAATGATTGATTGTTTTGCCGAAAAAATATGTAAATAAAAAAAGTGTAGAAAATATTTATTGCAACCACTGTTGTTTTACTATCTTATGTTGTAAATAAGGTATTAAGAGTTATTTTGACTGCGTACAAGCTAGTTCTTCATTATCTTTCTATAAGCTGTTCAAATTTACATTCACATTTTTCCTAGTCTTATCCAGTATTCAAACAAACTTTTAAATTTCTTCTCCACATACCATATTTCACTGGACTTTGTTACTTAAAAATCGTTTTGTAATCATTGATCAAGAGATTTTTCGAATTCTTCCAAAATTCACTGCCTACTTGATGGAGAGCTATTTCGAGTGTTGTTATGGCATTTTTATTTTTTTTTTACGAAATATATCATAATCAATGGAATTTTTGTTAAAAGGTCATAAGCCAGGGCACTTAAAGCCAATTCCAACAATTGGAACTTTATCTCTTAGATGCTCAAGTGTAACTTTGATAACTTTCGGACAATCTTCTTTTCTCGGACGACTTATATTATCATCTGTTTTCCACTTATTGTTGTTTTTGATCAGATTCTTTTGGAAGATGCGAAGAAAGACACATCTAACGGTTGAGATATGCAAGTTAAGCGAAGAAACAAGTTATGAATTTATATTCTGTGATATCTGAAGGATCTTATCAGTTATATAAAAGCATGAGATAAATTACCATACTACTTTATAGGCAAGTCTTAGCTACGTATCTGCAATATAATTTAATCATTTGTTCCATGAAAAATAATATGTAGTCTAAACTTTATGCTTAGCTCTTTTGCTTGAGCCTAAAACTGCTTTAAGTGCCTGTTAAATTCAAGGAACCATACTTCTGGGTCCATTGGTCCATGTTCTCGTTAAAAACTTTTAATGCCTTCCATTTATATTAGAACCGATCTGTTTTTATCTTCTATATTCCTGAAAATGAAGACCTTTTTTTTGTTTCTAATCAGTACATTTTTTGTACTTTATTAATCTAATACATTCTGCACGATTTTTTTGTCTTTCAATTGCTAGGCACTGGAATTGACGTCATCAGATAATTGACGACAGTAAATTTCAAGTTTGCCGACTGTTACACCTCATGTATTACTTTAAATCTACTTATCGTCTATAGTCTCTATGAATAAACTTAAAATTATCAAGCTAGATGGGAACCCTTACGCTACCACTTTTTTTTTAAGTGATTTTTATTGCTCTTGAACGTAGTTACCGGTTTTTTTGCCCATTTTTCAATTTTTTTTAACATTCTTCTTATTTTTATACTTATCTCTTTCGTATATAATTTGGCTCGGAGCATTTCTCTATTACTGTTATAGAGTTCTGTTCTAATGTCTACAAAAGTAAAATATAATTTATTGCATATTTCTGGTTTCTATTTTTCAATAATCTATTTGGTACAAAAATATTGCACCTTGTTCTTTTTTCCTCTGATAACAGCCTGACTTTCCTTTATTACTCTACATTACTCTACCTATTTTTATACTTTTTAACGATTATAATTGCTAATATCTTGATGCTACATTATCCCTACTTTTCTGTAGTTTCAACGTCTTTCTACTTCTCCCGTGCCTTGTAAATTTGATGGATTCTTGCTATTTTCCACTTTCTGATAGCATGTGTGCTAGTTTATAAGCAATAGAGTATGTTTTTTAATTTTATCATCAAAATTATTTGCAGATTCTTGAAACAGTCTTTTATAATTGTGTCTTCTTCTGTGTCTTAATAGAATTGCAATACTTATAGAGCAACTAAATAGGTATAACAAACATATTAAAAATAGATGGTGTTATAAGTGAATTTCATCGCATTAATGTGACATTATTGTAAGACTATAAATATTCTTATATTAGTACAGTCATTCCGTCGATTAAATGCATTTATGCTCTTTACATTTTTTTAACAATACTTACACATTTTATACAACTACATACTATTTATAAAGCTTTTATAATTTTTTGTGATTTTATGATTTTTTTTTCGCTCAAACGAGTCCCTTCTGAGTCGAATATTTGTACTGTGTAAATTTTAATTTTTTTTTTTATCATAAACAAAATTCTTCTACTTATTGTCTACACAGAAAAAAGTGATGGGTCACGTGATGAAGCCTCTTTATTCGTTTTGTGATTGCCTGAGACTGGTGAAGCGCGGGTAATTTTGAAATGAAGATTATAAAAAATTTAATAAAAAGTAATATCAATGAAAACAAAATTAAAACTTTAGGTTCTGATTGACTGATCATTCGATTTTTCTTGAAAAATCGTTGAAATTGATATGATTTAATGGCGGGGGTTGGCGCACGGAGCGCGCAGGGGGCAGAGGCCCCTAGTATTGTAAAATTTGTAAATGGAATTTGAAAAATGTATTGCAGGCTTAAAATTTGTAACATTAAATGAATTTATCTTTTTTTGACAGGAACTCTTGTTAATTCTTTTTTATACTCGTATATACTATAATTTCGATAAATAAATAAATGTTTTAAAGATATTAACAGTTTAACATTAAAGTTCAAACAAATCTCATTTTTCAGAGAACATGAGAAGAAAAAATTGTTTAAAGGTGTAGAAAGTAAAAAAGGTTTAACAGATTGACACATTTAAATGAACGTCTATTAATTTATAGAGAGACACATGAAAAAAAAGTTAAAAAAAATGTGTTAAGTTCTTCAAAAGATCCGACGGTTTAAGGAGGTTTGGGAGTTTTGCACAGTGGGGCTAGAAACAAGTAGTCCCCCCTTTTTTACACAAGTCACCGCTACGTAGGTGCAATATAAATTCATTATTTATTAATTAAAAAATAATCTTCGTCCATAACCTTCTACTGTATCTTTTTTGCTTAAGCCTAAAACTGCATAAGCTGTCCGTTGCTTCCAACAGATAGTTCTTTTCCGTGCCGGGAAAAATTTTTGTTAAGAACAGCACTTCTCGGTTCATGTCCTATTTCCTAACATCCATCTCATTTAGTTTTTATCCAAATAGATCTGTTTCTATCTCTTCTTTATTTCTAAAAATGATCATTTTCTTTTTTTTCGTTTTTTTCTAGTATATTTTTTTACTTTAATTATCTAAGTCATTCTCCACATGTGCTCTGTCTTTAATATGCTAGGCACCTTTGACAACGTCATTAAACGATTTTAAAAAGATCACTTAGAGTTTGTCATTTTAAGGGATAAAAGGAAGACACATCGAGGGGTTGGTATGTGTGCGTTGAGTTGCGATGCAAAACTACCAATTAAATTTTATACTCTCTACTAAATCTCCATGAAGGTAAAGTTAAGTGCGGAACATGTCCATCAGCATATAATTTGATAGGAAACGTAAGACTATTGTCCTTTAACCACTTATAAAATACATTTTTTATATAATCAAATAAACTCTCAGCTGTCATTCAGACATTTTCGGTGTAACCAACGGACCAATTTTTGGGCAAAAAACTTTAAATTTTTATGCTTGATGTGGTCTTGTAATCGAATTAAACAGATAGGAGTAGAAGTTCTTCTGATGTACATTCTGTAAATAAAACCGTAAACGATGCTTTTTTAATTGCACCAACAATTTGATACACTAAAAAAGCACTTTTTTTTGTTATAACAGAATTATCTTTTGGCAGAAGATTCATAGTGGCTTCATTAAGATTAAAAACATGTTTGGAACCAATATCCAAAAGCTTTTTTTTCTTTAAATACATTTTTACATGACTGAACCAGCCACGAATATCATTTTCAGAAACAAATGCCCTTGTTGTTGTCAAGTTTAGAGCTATCCTTGTACTTAAATTTGTGTGCCCACGCATAAAAGCTGCAGACCAGGGCTTACCTGGTCTGTTCTCTGTAAAAACTATCGTTTTTTCGCTATCATTATGGGACAAACTTTCTCAGCACATTCCAAGATCAAACTGACAATTTTACTTTCTCCATCTTCCTTTAGGTTGACCATTCTTAGTTTCAACAGGCGATACGCCTATTGATTTTATATAAAGCGTACTTTTGAAAATATCAAATTCTTCTTCAGCTTTTTGAAGTGTCATTTCTTGTCTTAAAGCTTCCAAAGCATTTTCCACCTCAATCTTTGAGCTCAATTTCTTAGAAGTTTTTCTTCTTGTTACTTTTTTTTAAAATTATTTTCGGATGTTTTTGCTCATTGCATTGGTGGTTCGAGTATAGTTTTTTGTATTACTGGAATTAGTCCTGGCTATGACTGCAGTTAATTAACAATCCCTTATTTCTGTTTGTTGATATGTCATAAGTCCTAAGTACTAAAAATAATATTCATTGTTGACAAACTTCATCAATGCTCTCTGTCAACAGAAGATGCTACTCAAATTTTAAGGTGATTATACTTGCTTACCTTTATTCTGAATACTAATTTCCTAAAAATCAGCACCGACAGATCCAAAACATTCAACATGTAACAAGAATTATCCTTTCTATTACCAACATACATAGTAATCACTTAATTATTATCGAATAACTTCAAACTGGAGGTTGCATCACGCCTAGACAACTTACTGGGCTTCTTTTATGCTAGCGGAAGCAGTATGTGGACAAGCTACTTTAGTTTGTCCACATACTGGGTACCAGGTGCCAATATGGAGGGTATAGTTGGACAGTAAATATTGACAAAATTTTGTATTACTAAAACCTCAAAAAGTCGCCAATTATGTTATTTATTGAATAGACTTTACCGACAAATATTTTCCACCAAGTTTAAATACTTGAAATGTTTTTTTTTCAATCTATACCAGTGCGTGGATTGTGCTACTAGCTACATAAACCAAGGTAGACTTGTACGCAACATGAATCAATTAATTTTTGAACATCATTATGAATAATAATGAATAATATTTGAATATTTTTAACAAGCTTAAACTTTTAGGAATATTTATCCATTTTCAATATTGACGGCATAATAATAAGACTATTATATTTTTGTTTTTGTCCAACTTCTAGTTCAATTTTATGCTTTGTCAAAGTACTGGGTCATTAACCTTATTTTAATTTTTTGTAAGTTCCCACAAGCCCCCCCCCCCCACCCCCCCCCCCCCCCCCCCTAGGAATCTAGAAAATCTTTAGGATTAATCGACCCACCCGCCCCCTAACATCCAAGAAATTTTGACCTGATGTTTATTTTCATAGACAAAGATAGCCGAAGTCACCCAAATGACACTTAATCGCCGAACATGGCCGGGAACAGACAAATAATTCCGATTTCAGACGAACCACCTCATACAAGCCCTCTAACATCGTCAAATACTGCCGAAAAAAACCGGATGCAGCCGAAGCCAATCCTTTACATCCAATTGGAGTTTTTTATATTTCCTGCGCAACCAATTCCTTATATAGACAGACGCAGATCAATCAAACAGACCGTTAGAGACAAGCATTATAAAAAGATAACGGCAGAACCGTACGCTCTAGCTCATTACGAAATAAAAATATGATACAACTCAAGTACCTACAACTAAATAACCAAATATACTCGCATGCTTATAATGTGAAGGTATGTATTATGCGCCAGTTACTCGACGAAGTAAAATCATTTATCAGTATTAGAAAAAAAAAAAAATAACTATTAATATTTTGGCACCATTTAAAGTGCAAGACTCTGAAAAAAAAATTTTTACAGCAAATATGCTGCAAAAGAGATCACAAAATAATAAAAGAAAATAAATGCCAAGTCATCTTTTGTACATATTGTTGGCCTCCTGTTTTTACTTTGTCCACCTTGCCCATAATATATGTCTATATTATGAGTTACGCAGAAAATTATGTATAGACATTAAAAAAAAAAAATCATGTATGGTAAATATTATATATTCTTACAATAATAAATTAAATAAATTTGTATTTGTTAAAGAAAAACATTTTATTACTGAGTATAATTTAACTTTTTTTACACGAAGAACGATTTGATTTATTGTTAACTTAGGCAAAATTATTAGGTTCCTGTAGCTCTCTTTTAGATTTTTTACCATTTAAGTCCTTTAATCTATCGTCAAAAGCTTAAGTCGCTTCTATGGCTTCTTTCATTCCCTCTTTTTTTTTATCTTAAAGATTTTTTTTTCTTTCTCCTTAAAGCATCTTTTTTCTTCTGCTTCCAATTCCTTTCGTTTTTTCTGATTTTCAGTACAAAAACACAAGTCCTAAAACTTATTTAACTTTGCATCTGCTACCATCTCAGAATTTTTAGATTTCTCAAAAATTTCTCTATTTTTTAGGTAAAAAATCGAGGAGGGTAGTAAGAAACAATCAAAGATGCGTTTACCTTTAAGTGTTTCTGTTAGTTAATAAAAATATTTTAAGAAAATTAGGTACTTTTGGACCGCTAGAAATATAGAAAAAAAAAGAATGCTTAGACCAACGTTAATGTTTTTTTTTTGCTTTCAATGGGTTCCTGTTTGATATTAAAAAGTTTTCTATAAATATCATCCTTAGAAGATAATCCCTTTTCATCTTAACTAACACTTGGGTTAGGATCATTTAGCAATCAGGTTTCGCCTGAAAAATACAAATACCTAAAAAAAACTAAGGTGCAAATTGTGAGCAAAAATATAAAAATATATATATATATTTACTTTTGGTACAATAAAAAGTTGTATTTTCGGTGATTCTATTAGAATTATTTGTCAAGCTACTTTATCGATACACAAAGATATTTTGTTCTTTAAAAAAAGCAGCATACTCTATTTAAACATCATTTGATAAGGTAAAACTGCCACTAGACTACAAAATATTTACTGTATCATCATGAATCACAGGTATTTATGCTATCTCTAAATATTTCATTTTATCCTGAATTGTCTTACTATGACTTATCATAGAACAAACAATGTCCGACCTTTCTATCATCACTGCAAGTGGAATTTCATGGTCGATGAGAAATACCTCAATGCTCAAAGATTCATTAGTAGAAAAATTGCCTGAAAAATATCTTAAACTCATATTCTTACAAAAAAATTAAACATTCTTATATTTTTATATTTTTTTATGGTTTTCGAGAGTAAGTAAGTAAAAAATATCAAATTCTAGCTAAAAATTTTACCATATACAAAGTTTATTGAAGTGTTTGATAAAAATAAAATTATTCAAATCAAATTAATAATAAAAAAAAAATTTGCAATAAAATCAATATTTGTTAAAAAGTGTAAATAAGATTGAAGAATAATGAGTGATTTTTCCACCAAAAAAAATATGTAAATAAAAAAAAAATAGAAAAAATTTATTTCAACCACTGTTGTTCTACTATCTTATGTTGTAAAATAAGTATTAAGAGATTCTTTTGACTTCGTACAAGCTAGTCTTTAATTATTTTTCTATGTGCTGTTCGAATTTACATTCACATTTCCCTTTAGTCTTATCCAGTACTCAAACGAACCTTCAAATTTCTTCTTCCTATTCCATATTTTTCTGGACTCAATTACTTAAAAATCGTTTTGTAATTGTTTATCAAGAGATTTCTCGAATGTTTACAAAATTCACTGCCTACTTAATGGAGAGCTATTTCTGGTGTTGTTATGGCTTTTTTTCACAGAATATATGATAGTCTATATAATTTTTGTTAAAAGGCTATAAGCCAGGGCACTTAAACCCAATTCAAATAATTAAAGCATCATCTCTTATATGCTTAAGTGTCACTTTGATAACTTTTGGACAATGTTCTTCTCTCAGACAACTTGTATAAATATCTGTTTTCCACTTGTTGATAGTTTTTGATCGGATTCCTTGGAAAGGTGCGAAGAAAGTCACATGTAACGGTTAAGATATGTAGGTTGAGCGAAGAAAAAAATTAATAATTTATATTTTGTCATCTCTAAAGAATCTTATCAGTGATATAGAAGCATGGGATTAATGACCATCCAAGTAAATCACAATGGGAAACTTAAGCTCTTTAACGATTGCCCAAGAATAAAATACATTTGTTATGTCTCAGTGGTCTGCCCACCGTTTTAAAAGTTTCTTAAACCTTAACTACGTAGGCAATTTTTCAAAACATTCTTTAAAATAGCACCTTCAAGTTTTTGAATTACCATACCAGGGGCACGAGTCTTTTTAGCGTTGTACATAAACGTAGTAGTAAAGTATTACTGTCTCGTCACCATTAACTTGCTGATACACTTCTTTGATTTCACTGTGGTAATAAGTTTTTCGGCTTTTGGGTACAACTCTAGACTTGTCTTATTAAAAATAAGGCCTGTAAAAGGTTTTAAGGTAAGCAAGATTTTACTCTCTAAAAACGACCGGACACCTGATAATTATTCTGATGAACCCTCTTTAGTTACTTCTGCGCGTACCTTGAATAAATTGTGTGCCATCGTTATTGTAAGTTCGGGGTAACTATTAAAAAAAAATTCCGACCCATTGTCGTCCAGGTCTTTTATTGGCAAACATAGTCTTCAAATTTGATTAATTGACATACAATTGCACAAAATATGAAAGATCCTATTTGATTGTAAAGTTCGCTCTCTCAGCCTGCTAACATATGATTATGTTAGTATGTAAAATCAAAAACATTATTGTACAAACCTTTAAGAAATTGGGGAACAAATTAAAACTTTCAATTTTTTAAGTAGCAAATTCAAATGTTCGTGAACTAACATGTAAATGAAGCAAAGTTTATGACTTCTAGTTTGTACTATAACTATATAGTTTTCTGTCAAGCGTGGATGACCCAATGTCAACAACATTATTTGCTTGTCATGTACGCATTTCTTACTTTACAAATTTTGGGACGTGTAGTATGAGTATTACTCTTCAGATTCGTGTAAATTTTATTTTTCAAAACTGTGGTGAATTTAAGATAAACGACAAAAATTACGAAGACATATTTTAACACAAAAAAAAAATGATAAAAAAATAATAGCACTATCATAAAAAGCAGGTTAAAATCCATCATTTTTTGTTTTTTCAATTATTTATTTAGATTTTTTCCAGTCCTTAAGAGCGAGTTAAATGCAGTGTGCTCCAGCGGAAGGTACGCCACAAAGGCAAGGTAGCCCCATCTCGATAAACGCGCCCATATACGGAAGCTGGAGGCGGGATAGATAAGCATGGACTTGGGAATAAAAATGGAACGAAAAGGGGAAAAAACATATTTAGAATTACTAACATCATGTTGCATTTAAAAGCAACCATACCAGGATATATATGATGGAAGAACGCGGGGAGGGTTATCCTAGGAATAGGCATAAGAAAGTAGAAATAAATTAACTCCGTAATAATACACATATATCTGTACAAACATAGATAACATAAGCGCTCCTATAAAAATTCGCTAATAATGCAAACAAACATAGTCAATATAGAAAATAAGTTTACTGATTTATCAAGAAATTAATAATCATCTAATTCTGATGATGACACTAATTGGTATTCAAGGTTAAAATTGATACAGATGTGTATATAGACATATTTACGCAATTATTATTATAACAGAATTAGTTATAAGCCTTGGTTGGTTATTCTTGGTCATTTTAGAATTAGTTACAGATAAACTTTTATGATAAAATATCATTTTAAAATTCATTTTTAATACTTGTAAATGCAAATTGTTTATGTTTTTTTTTCCTATATATATTTAAATATACTATTACATTTCCTTATTTTGTATCGTAACTATTACAAATACATATTTTTTTATATTAGTACTAATATTATTTTCAATAAAAAAGCTTGTGAAATTGAATAAACATAAAACACGTTAGAAGTTTTCCTTTTTTTTATATGAATTCTAATTTATAATTAATATCATATCTTTGGACTTTTAATCTTTACTGTTGTGCCTTATTTACCTACATAAATTTATCATATTTTAACATGACAATAAATGATATTATTATTCTATTTGTTCTTTTTTTTCCTCTTCACATAGCAATGTGTGCTTTATATATTTTTTTCTTTCATTGAAGATGCTACAGTCTATCACTGCAAAACTTCTTAACTTACCCGAATTCGTTTATTTTTGCTTTTTTTTTATCTCTGCGGTCTTTTCATTCTTTCTACATTTTACGCACGATAGAGTTGTCAATTACAATAGAGATTTATTGTATTTTCTAATCGACGAAAGTCTTTCTTCCCTTTGTAATAATATCATTATTTTGTCATGTTTATTTTCCTTCGTTGTTCTTTTTATAATTTCTATCGTTTTCTTATCCTCTACTTTTTCTTTTACATCTTTAAAGTCTTTGCCTATTTTCTATGTATTGTATTAACCGATTCCGTTAATTCTTTGATTAGACATAAATAAGGTTACCCACCATTGTCCACTTTTGAAACGTCAAAAAAGTAGATTTATTCCCTTCTTCTTATGCCTGTTTCTAGGCTAAGCCTTCCCGCCTCCATTTTTATATGTATTCTGGTGTATTTGCGTTCAAGCTCTACATGCTATTAGAAAATGTAAACCTATTTTTTCCTTTACTTTGCATTTTTTATTCCCAAATCCATGTCTACCTTACCCACCTCCAGCTTTTGTATATATTTTTCTGTCTTTGCATTCAAACTTAACTAAATATTATAAATTTGCCTTCTTTTTATTCTAAATATTTTTTTACTGCTCTACAGGCAAGTCTTAGCTACATATTTGCAATATAATTTATTCATTTAGTCCATAAAAAATATGTAGTTTAAACTTTCTACATTAGCTCTTTCTCTTTAGCCTCAAACTGCTTTGAGTGCCTGTTGAGTTCAAGGAACCTTACTCCTGGGTCTATCGGTCCATGTCCTCGTTAAAAACTTCTAATGCCTTTAATTTAAATTAGAACGGATCTGTTTTCATCCTCTTTATTCCTAAAAATAAAGACCTTTTTTTGACCTTCCAGTCAGTACATTTTTTGTACTTTATTTATCTAGGACTTTCTGCATGATTTTTTTGTCTTTTAATTGCTGGGCACTGGAATCGACGTCATAAGATAATTGACGATAGTAAATTTTAAGTTTGCCGTCTGTAACACCTCTTGTATTACTTTAAATCTATTATCGTCTATAGTCTCTATGAATAAACTTGAAATTATCAAGCTACATGGAAACCCTTACGGTACCACCTTTTTTCAAGTAAATTTCATGGCCCTTGACCCTAGTTACCGGTTTTTTCGCAATTTTTCAATTTTTTTTAACATTCTTATCATTTTCATACTTATTTCTTCTGTACATAATTTTGTCGCAGAATTTCTCTATTAATGTTATAGATATCTGTCTTAATGTCTACAAAAATTTTCAGTAACTTGTGAAATTGATTAAACATAAAACAACATGTTAAAAGTATTTTTTTTTATATGAATCATAATTTATGACGAATATCATATCTTTGGACTTTTAATCTTTACTGTTGTGCCTAATTTACCTTTATAAATAATTATATTTTTACATAACATTAAATGATATTATTACTATTCAATTTGTTCTTTTTTTTTCCTCTTTACATAGCAATGTGTGCTTTATATATTTTTCTCTTTCATTGCAGATCCTACAGTCTATCACTTAAAAACTATTTACCTTACCTAAATTCTTTTATTTATGCTTTCGTTTTCTCTCTGCTATTTTCTTTTTTCTTCACATTTTACGCACGATAGAGTTGTCAATTACCATTTAGATTTTTTGTATTTTCTGATTGGTGAAAGTCCTCCTTTCATTTGTCATATTATCTGTAATTTTGTCATGTTTATTTTTCTTCGTTGTTCTTTTTATAATTTCTATCGTTTTCCAATCCTCTACTTTTTCGTTCACAACTTTATTTTTATGGCCTATTTTGTATGTTTTTTATTAACTAATTCCGTTAATTCTTTGATTATACATAGATAAGGCCACCCACTATTGTCCATTTTTGGTACGTCAAAAAATTAGATTTGTTTCCTTTTTCTTAAGCCTGTTACGAGGCTAAGCCTACCCGCCTTCATTTTGTGTATGTATCCTGGTGTATTTGGGTTTAAACTTAACATGATATTAGAAAATGTAAATCTATTTTTTCGCTTCTTTTGCCTTTTTTGTTCCTAAATCGATGACTACCTTGCCCGCTTTAAGCTTCCGTATATATTTTTCTGTCTTTGCATTCAAACTAAGCCTAATATTTTGAATCTGCCTTCTATTCTTTCCACATTTTTATTCTGCTTCATAGGCAAGTCTTAGTTACGTATGTGCAAACATAATTTATTCATTCAGTCCCTGAAATTATTATTTAGCTTAAACTTTCTACATCAGCTCTTTTGCTTGAGCCTGAAAGTGCTCATTGAATTTAAGCACCACACTTTTCTGTTCATGTCCTGTTTCCTAACTTCTATCTCATTTAGTTTTAATCCAAACAGATCTGTTTGTATCTCTTCTTCATTTCTAAAAATGATCATTTTCTTTTTTTTTTGTTTATTTTCCAGTACATTTTTTTACTTTATTTATCTAAGTCTTTTGTTTATTTTCCAATACATTTTTTTTCTTTGTTTAACATTTATTTTTCTTCTTTTAAACTCATACGTGATAAGATAAAATAATCTTTATTATTTAATTACTAAAGAACGTATACTATTATTTGACATAAATCGTTTAATGATTTTTCTACAGCTATTTAATTTATACAATAATTGCAAAATAATAGAATTCTTTAAGAGTAAACTACTGTCATGGTGCTTTATCACTTAAGATTTTTCAATGCATCATTTTTCCTTTGGAAAAAATTTTCTAGTGATATTATTCTGTAGAAATATAAAAACCGTTTTAGAGAATATTTTAAATTAGATTTACAAAATCAAGCTGTTTTATACATAAATAGAATCATCAATCTAGTTTACAAGTCTTGCGAATCCATTAATTACCTGCGCCTAGAGAAATTTTTTTTTGCAAAAATCAGATTACTTTAATAAATTTGTTTTTTGTAAAAAAACATCCTGATAATTATAAGTTTAGTTAAATAATATTCCAGAAAATTTAAAAAAAATTATATTTATTAGAGATTTAAAAATTTTTTTATAGATTTTCTTGGCATTTCAGGTAAAATTTTCAGATATGGGTTAATTTTTATTACTTATTAGTGTATACTTAAATATATTAATAATTTTTAAATATTGCAGAACCTTATGTTTGTACAAAAATATTTTGTGACGACTTCCATTTTTGTGATTGTTTCATCATAATAAAAAATTTGATTCATTACATAAATGTTTATAATGTCGTATACTTCCTATTATATTGAAAGAATTTTTTCGAATTATATAAGTAATCAAAACAAAAAAAGTTTTAGCTCACCTGTCCATATGCCTAATGGGAGTTTTGGAATATATAGATAAAAATGATTTACGATATATGTTTTACTTTAAGCAAACAACTGTGTAATGAAATGCTAACTAAATTAGAGATTTAGAACAAAGGGTACAAAAATACTCTACCTAGTCAATATAATTACAAAATGTAGAAAATAATATTATGATAGTTTTACAGAGAAACGAGCGAAACTGTCGGTGAGGGCTGATTGGGGCTATACGAGGTTGAGTTAGGGCTGTGGTGTGCTAATAAAGGAATTTAAATATTAGATTGTGTTATACCTGACGGGGCAATATAAAAGGTTGGGCGCTAGAAATGAGGTATTCTACATTATATCTTTATTATTTTTCCAATAATTTTTTTCTGTTGCGGAGAGGGGGGGTCTATTTTACTTTAGTGAAATACTATCTTTTTTTTTCTTAATCGCATGTAAATATCGTTTTATTCATAATATTATTTTGAAACATAGTCGTACCATTGCATTTTAATGTATATATCAACTTACGGCCGAAAATCGGTGTTTTTGAATAGTACGGTCGCTAATGACAGATAACCTCAAAAATCTTCTTTTTTATTCTATTTGAATAACTATTGCTGGAATACAATAACAATGCTTCAATCTCATCGATAAGTAGATCACGATATGTAAAAGTAGAAGTCATAAACTGTACTTAATCGGCTCGATAGTTCACGAACAATGAAATTTACACCTTAAAAAACGTTATAATTTTAATTTGTTATTAAAACTTCTCAATGGATCATACATTACCGTATTAGATCTTACATACCAACATTATCGTATTCTTGATTATTTATGTATAAAATTTGTACATTCTATCGTATTAAATAACATTTTACAATAAAAACTATTTTGATTATAATTGCATATTATTAATCTCTTAATTTTATTACAATTAAACAATTGTCTAAATTCAATTGCAATGCTTTAATTTTTTTGCTAAATTTAATTAAAAAACGATTCTGTCCGACCAATTATTGCTGGGATACCTTTTTTTTCATTAATTTTTTTTATTAAAATTAAGACCTAAAACGAGAGTATAAATGTTTTAAGCACTGTATTTTCGGACGAGTAATTATGCACCTGCTTATGGCTCTTTGTATTGTTTGTACGACGAATTATAACGAATCTTTTCCCGTACTGTTTTATAAGTTTATTCTAATTTCAAGAAAACTTTTTATTCCTCATTAAATATTTGTACTATAAACAGATCAACCGACTAATGTGAATAGTGAAAATCAAAGCATGCACTTGCAAACCATGTTTACGTTGTATCTCAGCAAACCACAACTAAAATGTAATTGGCTTAAGAGTCCAAGACACGAACAATGCTATTTTCATACAAAATATTTTAGCACTACTTTCTGTGTATTATTTTTAATAAGTACATCTTCCAATATTATATAGTTAATTCGTGTGGGTCATAGGTAATAGCCCTCTTACACCCCGCCCCCTCCCGCACGTTTTTTTACATGCTCAAAAGTAAGGTAAAAATAAGGTAACGGTATGCTAATTTTTAATGATTTCCTATAGTGAGTCTGACCTATCACGCCCGTCCTTCTCCTATCCACGCCCCCGCCCTTCTTTAGTTTGCCCCTCACAGTCCCCCACTGCCACACCATTTTTTTTACCGTAACGCTCACACGTTCTTTCAGACCGCCCCGTGCCCCCTATTTTCGTTAGGTTATTGCTTACTTACCTAACAATCGGCCAGGACGTAGAATTTATTAGAGTCTAATACATCCACCCCCACTTCCCCGTCTCCCGCATTTTAACCATAGCCAAAGATGGCCGACGTCGTCAGAAAGACACATTCTCGCCAACGTCTCCCAAAAACAGACAAATTATTCCAATTACAGACGAATCCTTTCACCCAACCCACCAACATCGTCGAACATTGCCGAAAACAACCGGTTGCAGCTGAAGCCGCTCCTTCACAGCACCTCAGGATTTTCTGTTTTTCCCGCACGTCTTATTTGGCTATTGATAGAGGCACAACAATAAAAAGTGACCATTAGTAATACAACTGATGAAACAGATAACGGAACACTTGCACGCTCGAGCTCAATACGACATAAAAATAAAAGATAACTGAAACACCCACGACCAAACGGACTCACCCACTAGCACTGTTTATTAACAGATCATTTATTTACTAACTAAGAGTGTAAGCAGAGAAAGATGTTAGTTTTCAGAATAAAGTACAAGGAATAACACCCTATATTATACCCACATAACACCCTATTGCAGGAATCGGGCCAAGCTACCGATTCATGCACAAATCCTTTCAACTAATACCCCAACATCGTCGAACATTGCCGAAAACTACTGATTGCAGCTAAAGCCGCTTCTTCACAGCCCCTCGGGATTTCCTGTTTTGCTCACACGTCTTACTTGGCTGATAGATGCAGATACAATAATCAAACGTGACTATTAGTAATACAACTGATGAAACAGATAACGGAACAACCGTACGCTCGAGCGTTACGAAATAATAATAAAATATAACTCGAACGCCTACAACCAAATAAACAAATAGACTCGCCTGCCTATAAACAGATCATTTATTTACTAGGAGTGTAAGCAGAAAAGTATATTGGATTTTGGAATAAAGAACATAAAATAAAACCCTGTATTATACCCTAAGAACACTATATCGCAGGAATCGGACAGAGCAACCGATTAATGCACATCATGCAAAAAAAACCAGGTGTATGCAAACCATTATCGCGCTGTAGTCTTGCAAGCTATGTGTGAGCAGTAAAAGGCTAAGATCTCCGAATCGGATACCATGTTTTTTCTATACGAAACATGATTAGCAATATATTTTCGTGTATTTTACTTACTATATAGGTGTATTATACTTTCGATCATGATGTAGATAGCCAAGGTTTGCTGGACAGCACATTCTTTTCACGAAAGAGAAAAATATTTAGATTTTAGGGCAATAAAGCTCCAAATTTGTAAAAAAAAAGACACTTGTTCAATACAATGTTCTACTACGTCAAAGATTACCAACATTGATGTACTGAGGCAGGAAATAAAAAACCTGACCGTCAGTGATACAGCTGTTAAAACAGATACTTATCCGAAATCCGTACACTGTACCTCAATACGTAATTTAAATAAAATAAAATCAAAGCACACATAAACAAATAACAAGATAGACTCTCCCGCTGACCCTGTTTGTTAATACATAATTTATTTAGTCATTCGGAATGTAAGCAGAGTAGTCTATTGGATTTTGGGATAACATACATAGAATAATCACACCTTATCACAGTAGTTGGACAGAGAAATTGACTTATGGTCATAATGAAAAGAAAACAAGGCATGGGCAGACCACGATTAGGTTGCAGTCTAGCAAACTATAACTGAAATGTAATTAGCTAAGGATCCTGAATTTAAAAACCATTTTCTTTTCGTAAAAAATCTGATAAGCACTATTGTTCCGCGTAATATACTTACTTCATTGGTGTATTATAATTTCGATTTTGATGTTGATAGACAGCGTTAGCTGGATATCACATGCTTTTGACAATGGAGAAAACCAATTCGACTTTAGGGCAAGTCAGCTCCATATTTGTCTAACAGAAAATTTGTGTGTTAGTACAATGCTGTACTACTACGTCTAAAAACAAGCCACTTCGTGTTACTACGGCAGAAAAAAAAACGTGACTAACAGTAATACTGGAGATAAGACAGATACTGAATAGAAGACACGTACATTTAACCTCAATACTTAATTCAAATACATTAAAACCCACAAACCTAAAATCAAATCACCAGACTAAGTCGCCCGATTGAAATGTTCGTTAATTCAATATTTATCCACTTCCTTAAAATATTTAAAAAAAAAAGCATACATATGAGTCTCTAGCTCCTCCATCCAAATTACCTAAAATACTTAAACCTAATATACAAAGGGAAAACAATTAATTAAAGTCAAAACTATTCATTGTCTTTAATAATTAGGTTATTAGAAGAGTAGGGATATTATAAAAATTACAGAAGTTATTATAGAATCGTGTATTTTTAGTCAGTCGAGAAGAAAGTTGCATTAGTGTAAAAAAATGTAAAAAAAAAAATCTATGGACACCAATGTATCAAGTTATTCTTATCCGGCAAACAATATATGAAGATGTGGCTGATTACGCCCAAATTTGTTCGGTAATGATCCCACCTCAAACTTAAAAATAATTATACGCAATACAACTCAAGTAATAAATCTGTAGAACCTTATATTTAAAAACCAATGATAGAGAATATTATATCTGTAAAACTTTTTTATGACACAATTTTTGAAAAATAGTAGAAATTCAGAAAGTAATGATATAATCATTTAAAAAGTAACAAATTAATAAAATAGAAGCAATAATGATTAGTATACAGAAAAGCTAAACAAGAAATATATTTTTCAAATTTTTTAAAACTTATAAAATTAATTGATTGATAGTTTATTAATAAAAATCAACAAACGTTTTTAAAAAATAATTAAATTAACAGTAATTAAATATGTAGATAAAAAGTAAGTTACAAACCAGAATATAGAAGGTATAGCTTACTAACAGAGGTAGCATGTGGATAATCGACATGGTACACAGCTCGTATGCACGAGATCGTGAGTTTAAATCCAGTAAAAAAAGGTTTTTTTAGAGATGGAAAATTCACTTACGTTTCTTATTTTTGAAGGGGGGAAAAATAGAAATCATTGCCTTACTTACCTGCATAACGGTGATATAAAAGTGTAACTTAATTAAATTATTCCATGCATGGAAGGATGCTATAAATGGTTATCTTATATAATCTCAGAGATATCATGAAAAATCTGGGGTAAGCGCGCAGTGCGGTACTAGTACATAGTTATACTTGTGGGGCTTCGCCCCCCTGCGCGCTCCGCGCGCCAACCACCAAATTTTGATATTTATATTCTTATTTCTGAAAAATAAATGAAAAAGTTTATTGTTTGATACACATATATGCGTACAAACATGGAGAACCAAAGTAATCTCTTAAGATTTCGCTAAAAATTTAAAAAGATGTAGTCAATACAGGAAATAAGTTTACTGATTTATCAAATAATTGTTATTCATTTGATACTAATAATGACTTTAATTAGTATTTAAGGTTAATTTTCATTCATATGTATTTGAATAAAATATTTACGCAATCATTATTATTACAGAAATAGTTATGAGCCTTTGTTTGTTATCTTTGGTCTTTTCAGAATTAATTATCGATATTATTTTATAATAATATATCATTTTAAAATTTTTTCTTAATATTTATAAATGTAAATAATTTATATTTTTTTTCGTTTATGTTATATATAGATTTTTATAAACTTATAAATTTACTTTGATTGTTTCATAACTATTCGAAATTGTTATCCTCTTATATGAGTACTAACATTATTTTCAATTTAGTAATTTTTGTAATTGGTTATATATACTACAATTTGTTATAATTTCTTTTTACATTTACATTTTATCATAATTTATACCGCATTACATATTTCTGAACTTTCAATCTTTACTGTCGTGCTAACAATAATATCTTATATTTTCATATAAATCAGCTTCCTGCAGCGTATCTCTCCAATATCTTTTAATCTTATATTACTGACTGATATTATTATTTCATCTGATGTTTTTATTTTCCTCTTTACATAGCAATATAAGCTTCATAGATTTTTTTCTTTTTTTGTGGATTCTACAGTTTATCACTTGAAATCTTCTAAACTTACCAATAACTTATTATTTTTGCTTTATTTTTTCTCTGCTTTTTTCTTTTTTTTACATGTAACATATGATAGAAATGTCAATTATTATATATTTTTTTTATATTTTCTGATTGACAAAAGACTTTTTTTCCTTTATAAAATTGTCTTCGATTTTGTCAAATTTATGCATCTTCGTTCTTCTTTTTATAAATCCTATTGTTTTCCAATCCCCTAATTTTTTATGCATAACTTTATCTATTTTTCCTATTTTGTATTTTTTTTATTGATTAAGTCCGTTAATTTTTTGATTAGTCGTTATTGAGGCCACCTGCTCTTGTATTTTTGTTATAAGCAAAAAGTAAATTTATTTCCTTTTTCTTATGCCTACTTCTAGGATAACCCTTCCCGCCTCCATTTGTCATATATATCCTGGTACGTTTGCATCTAAACCAAACATGATACTTGTAAATTTAAATTTTTTTTTTCCCTTTTTCTTTTCTTTCTCATTCCCAAATCCATGCCTACCTGGCCCACCTCCAGCTTCCGTATATAAGAGCGTCCAGCGGGTTCGGGACACCTCGCGTGTGAAGCGCATTTGTTGCTCGAGCACACTGTGTTCAACTCCCTCGTACGGATTGGAAAAAATCTCAAAAACACAATAAAATAATGAAAATCGATGGATTTTGACCTGCTTTTCATGATGGGGCTATTATTTTTTGCTCAAAAACCTTTCTTTGTATTAAAATATGTCTTTGAATTTTTTGTTGTTTCTGTTAAATTTGCCACAGTTTTGAAAATTAAAATTAACACGAATGGAAAGAGGAATACTAATAGAGTGGAAAAGCAAGAAATGCGTAAGAGACAAGCAAATATACCCCTTGAAATTGGTTTAGCCACGCTTGACAGACAACCTTACTTGGTCCACTAGATAGTTTACGAACAATGGAATTTGCAACTTAAAAAACTTCGAAGTTTTAATTTCTTTAAAAGTTTCTTTAAGGATCGTATATTACTGTATTTGATTGACATACTAACATGATCGTATTCTTCATTATTCCGTGATTCAATAATTGAAATAGACATTGATAAAGTCATTTACATATTTTATATAAATCTTATATGTGGCGTAAATTATAAATTTTTTTAGATATTTTAATCTTAATTGGTATAAAATAGAAAATACTGTGTAACTGTATAGAAAAAGCAAGATATTATTAAACAATTTGAACAGACACTTTTCGGCTGATCCGTCCCATTGATGTAATAATGTATAAATATAGTATGCATGTTATTCCGAAACACGATAGACTACTGCTTAAATTCTAAATTACTAAATAAATTAATAATCAATAAACAGTTTAAGCAGGCAAATCTATTCGGTTGGTTAGTCTTAGGTGCTTGGTTTTTACTTTAGTTGGATTCCGGGTATTGCTGAATTTTACGGGTCTTTTATTATATGTTTAATCAGCGTTATAACAGACTTTAACGTGTTTTATTTCCTGCCTCAAAAAAGCCAACGTATATATTCTTGATGTAGTAGAAGAAAAATTTTATAAAGAAAATTCTTTTCTTTTTCTCGAATAAATGCGATAACAAAAAAAAATTGGTTTAAGTATCACGTAAAAATAAACGAATAACTGCGTAATTTAAACAATGAAGCGGGGGGTGGCTGGAACATACTTTTGTGCATACACCTATGAATTGTAACTTTGTATGAAACAATCTTACTGTTGTATTCCGTATGTCATTTGGTAAAGAGTTTTTAGGTAAGTCTTTGAATACATTTTTTATTTCTTTCTATTTGGGATTGCATGTCACAGTTATAAATAAATCTGGTCTGCCACATTTTCTTTTAATTGCCATTGCATCTTGATAATGTAGTTGCATGTATTACGTGGTCCGCCTATAAACGTTGAAAGTAACATAAAAGGGTTTTCAATTTTATGTTTTTTTTTTCAAAATTTTGTGTAATATTTGATGAACTATTGATAATATGATGTTATAAACATTTATAACATTCGATACGTGAATTTATTTGATTATTTCTCAAAAAAATTATCCGACTACATTCAATTGTAATATAAGCATGTAAAAAAAATTGTTGTGTTAACCTTTCTGATTTTAATTAGGGATGTTTAAATAAAAATAGCAAAATTTAAAAAAAGAAGTTTCCAAAAAAATTCAGTGATAGTCGATCTATAAAAAAATGGTTATCCAGAATATAGAAAAAGGAATAATATTTGGGATCAAAATATACATAGAATAAAGAATAGTAATGAACAAATTTTAGTGGATAATTTAATGGTTGTACCGTACAGTAAATTTTTATTGATTAAATATAATTTTCATGTAAATGTTTAGTACTGTGCATCAATACAAAGTATAAAATGCAAATAGAATTATATTTATTGAGGAAACGATAGAGCATTTTGTAAAATACAAAACGAATCAAACGCTAAAAACGAAGTTTACGATGATATTAAACAGTATATTGATGTACGTTATTTAGGTCCAATAGAAGCAGCATCTTGCTGACATAAAATATCCTATTTGCGTTAGAAGCCATAGCGTTTTATTCTCTTATAATTTTCTCTTGTGGTGGGGGGGGGGGGGGGGGGGGGGATTGGAAATGTTTAATTCCTTGGAATAACGGAGAAAATGAGGGAAATT
>JAPYYV010007911.1:0-13446 GCA_030522625.1 Copidosoma aretas | reverse complement strand
ATATCGTCGTAGGGATTCTACCTGCCTACGTCGCGAGATCGTCAGCGACTGTCGAAAATTGATATGTGTAATGCATGTTCGACTGACCGTTTCTATGTATGCCCAGTATGAGTCAACTAAATGTATTGAATTTACAGCTTTGATAATAACGGTAGATAGGCGTTATTGAGAGTACATATGTCTTCTTTTCTATTAATACTGTGCTTAGTATGTTTTATAAATAGCATCTCAGAGAGAAGTCGTTTGTGATAGTTGTTCTCAATATCAACAATCTCAACACCGTCCCAATCAAATTCATGACGATACCGATTTTGATGGGAAATACAACGGATTCTATATTTTGATTCTTTCTGTGTTCATTAATTCTTGCTCGAAGAGCTCGTTTCGTTTCTCCAACGTACTTTACCACGCAACATTTACACATTTAAATCTATATACTACATTTGTTTGGTCCCACTTATCTGTTTTGTCTTTACCTAAACGTATGACATTATTTAATTTGTTGTTCAAAGTGGGAAAATTAGAAATATTGTAAGTTTTTAAAATTGACGATATATTCTTGTAATATGTTTTATTGTATGGGAACAACAAATTAAATAATGTTATACGTTTAGGTAAAGACAAAACAGATATGGGCCCCTATCCAAAAAATGTATGTATTAGGTTACACAAAATATACATATTACAATCATTGTCAAGGATGTCGATGGCTAAGGCGTTACTACGTCCGACCTATCTTACTAGGTTTTTTTTGTTAATATCGTCGCGCAACTATAGGTTTTAATTTCTGTATGCTAGTCATTTAATTTTTATTATTAATAATATTGTTATCCTTATTATTTGTATTCTAATCGCAGGTGCCATTGTACGGCTGTACTGCGTTAAAAAAAAATTAATTTCTCGTTCATGGCTTTTTGCCGTCGAGCTGTTGGCGTACGTTGAGTGACCCTCTGCTCCCGAGTTTTATTCCTGGGCTGGTGTACCTGCGTTTGGATGACGATCGGTTTCAGCGTGATGCTATTATTGGCCGCCCTTCGTCGTGGGTTGGGCTATGTCCGTACCCACTGTTACCTGTAAACAATCTATAATAGATCAATAGAGAGGGGCCCCTCCTAGAAGAGGAACACCATTTGAGGAGTTCATTTCAAACCTTCGTTCATTTATTAATAGTCTTTTTTCCCAATTGTTTATGTTACTCCATTATAATTGATTAAATTCTTCTTATGTGTTATGTCGCCATTAACATGGTTGATTTTGGTAGATGTTAGAGGATGTGTTGATTACGTGAGTGATTATATCATATTTAATTGGCTAGGTATCCATTTACGACACTCACAGTTACATTAGGGTTTTGTTTTTTTTTTCTTTGATTGGAGAATAGAAAAATGTGTATAAGGCTGTGTGGGCGTTGGGAGATGTAATTTTTTTTGTAATAAGTAAGTTGTATTTCGTTGGTAGTTAATAGAGGTTTCGTATTATCTAAAGAAGATTTTTATTAAACTCTTTCCGTCTGCGGGGCCGATTCTCTCGTTCGGCAGCATTTTGATGGAGTTTGCTGCTCCGGTTGTAAAGTTGATAGATTGCTTTTGACCATGTGTCACTTTATGACTGCTGTAAGCCTTTCGTGATCGTACATCGGCGCATCTGTTTAGGGCGATCTGACTACGTTCGTGAGAGTTACTTAGGTATGACTTCCTTTAAGAATATTTTTTTTTATGTCCTCTACTATTCAGTACGACAAAGGAGCAAGTGCTTGGGAGTTTACATCAATATTTTTTTTTACTTCGTGTATGTACGTATGCTGTGAGTTCTTGTTTACACATTTTTTCTTGTACTTAGTCTCGTTTAAAGTTTCGATCAAAACTTTTTTTCCAGAACTTCCCGTGATTATTTCGATCGATAATTATTGAATCTGGTTTTGCTGGACTAAACTCCGCTCTTTTTTTTCGATTAGTGAGAAGATTGCCGGTTTTCTAGGTTGCACGATGATGAACCTCTTTTTTTTCTTTCGTTGATTTTTTTCTTTTGGAGGTAATAAAACAAGGATTGCTTGTAAGGATGGTAATGAAGGGACTGTAACTAAGTGCATGGTTGATAAAAATAATTTCCATGTGTGAATATCGTTACTAACCAATGTAACAATTGTTAATTAAAGTGACTTATAATATTTTGTAATCTTAATTCTCGCATTTCGCACTTCCTTGGAAATCCACTAATTACATTTGTATTTGTCATCTTTCATAAATCATATTTTTTTTCAACTTATTTTATTTTTTTTCCCTTTTTTTAAGTAACAACACTTTTTTTGCTATAATAATAATTGAAGTTTTTTTTGTATGTGTAAGTTACATGATGTTACTTTTTAATGCCATCATCGTCATTACAGTAATATGTATTTTTTAATTGATATTTTATTGCGGTATTATCACTAGATTTTTTTTTCATTCTATGATTGTGTCTTTTGACATTCTTTTTTGTTCATGTAATGCTCTGACTCCTTGCTATTATTTCATGCAAGAGATGATTATGTAAACTAACAAATTATTTAAGGGTTGCCAAATATAAACTTATTGACCGTTTAATAATTAAGTTACCCCGCATGTTGAGTTTACAGCCATTGTGCTGTTATTAGAAAAAATAATTTTCATCAACTTTCTTTTTCTCCTTCTATTTTCCCAATGCACCCGAATGAGACTTTAATTTATTGTGAAACTCTAGGTTTATACTACATTTTTTTCTGTTAAATGTTATTAACAAAAAGATTCGATGTGTATTTTTTGTGGCTCGTCCCAGGGCTGCGAAAAATTGAAAAGGGGAGCAGAGTTTCCAAGTGCCTGTTTGGGTCGTAAATTCCGCAATTCATGGCCCTGTAAAGAACAAACGTCCATTATTTTTGTTTATTTGCGATGAAAAATTTTCTTGTATTAGTACTGCATTGTTTTTTTTTCTCTTAGTGTTTTCGTCTTACAACTCTTGAGTCCCTATTATTTACGCGTTTCCATCTGGGGGTGGAGCCTTTAGTATGCATGCCTTTTTTATTTTATGAACGAGTCCTACATTTATTTCTTCTTCTCGCTGTAGTTTAATATTTTTCTTGGCATAGTAAGCCCCTTTATTTCGTACGGTCCTTCGTATTGTACGTCGTATTTACTTTTCAATGGTTCTTTGAGGACAAACTCGGATTCTCCTTCCATGAAGAACTTAGTATTTAATTTTCTATCATAATAGTATCTTGAACGGAATCCGGCTTGCACTTGTTTCATGGCTACTATGGTGCGCATTTCCGTTAGAAACTCGGCGATTTGTTCGAAATATTTGTCATGCGTTGAATCCTCTCGTAGACGTTTAAAGCTCGATGGTATGGGGGCTCTCTGTCCGAAGAGTAGTTCGGAGGGCATGTATCCCGTACTCTCATGCTCTGACGTATTATATGCCAGGGCACATAGGGGTGAAAGGTCATCTCATTTGTCATTTTTGTCGATATACGCTTTTAGATATTCACAGAGTACTTGGTGCATCCTCTCGATGGCACCGTTACATTGAGGGTGAAATGATGTATTTCCTATTTTGTCAATCTTAAACAATCTAGCAAACTCTTCCATTGACTTATTCATAAAGTTTGTTCCTCTGTATGATAATAGTTTCTCTAGCGCCGAAATATGCTATAAATGTGTTCGTAAGTGCTCTGATTGTTTCCCTGGCCGTTGCTCTCTGTACATGCGCGAGATCGATATATTTCATTAACCAGTCTTGAATAGTCAGTATATGGGTGTTTCTGTAGTCTGAGGGTTTATGCACAGATTCGAAAAAATTGTTAGATATTTATTCGAAGGGTCTACTCGGGTTGTCTATGATTAGCATGGCCTGTTTCGTTTTAACCCGAACGAATTTCTTGGTTTGATAAGTTTTACAGACAAGCACGAATTGCCTTACGTCCGGTCGCATATTTCTCCAATAAAAATCTTGTGCAATCCTATCGTAAGTTGAGTGCACTCCTCTGCGTCCACCGACTGCAAACTCGCGGTACTTTTTTACAACTTTATATTGTTGGTCAGCCGGTGCGGCGGTACTATAAGTCTATTTGTGTATAGAACGGCTGCTAGTCTGAGATCTTTAAAAATTTCTTCCATTTTCTCTACAAAGTATTGCCACTGACTTGTGTTTAAAATCGCTAGGTCTCTTACTATACCTATGATTTTTATTTTATTTACCACAATTAGCGCCTTTAGAGACACCAAACATATTTTAATATCGGATTTCAGTGCGGTGTCGTCAAAGTGTTTTTTCACGTACATACGTATTACGAGTACCTTCCTGACTTTTGATAACATTGCGTTTCCGACCGCTTTCGTTTAGTAATTTAAGGCTATCGGGTTTATATAGCCGTGTTCATAAAGTGCATCAACGGTCTTGGTATCAGAGACGCTATTTGTTACGGTGCAAAGAATTAGATTATCCAAATATCTGAATGGATGGTACTCAACTTTTTTTACTTTTTGAAGTGGTGGTGGGTCCTAATTTTCCCTCGGTGCCCATGGTGGTAGTTCTTGGGGAAGCCTTGTTCTGAATACTCTGCATTTCGCCAGAGCGCTTGAATTAAACATTTTCTTACTATTATAGTTCTCTTCTCCGCTGTCCGATTCTACAAGGGTCGTATTTAGGTCATTGCCCCGTTCTCTGTCGCTCTCCGGCGATCACTAGGAGGAGCTTTGCGAGATGTGTGATGGTAAAGGGTCCGGTGGCGGTGAGGGCTCCGGTGCAGGTGACCTGCGTTCCTCGGATGTTTTCTCTCTATTGTTTTCTGATGGCAACGGGTCAGACGCCCCTGTAGAGTCATGCGGTGGTGGAGGATTAGGTGAGGGGAGCGATCGCTTTTTCTGTACTTTTACTGCAGTCTCCTCTGCGTCGTCGGTATCCGTATCTACTTCTCTATGGTCTCTAATTTCCCCCTCTAAATCCTTGTTAATTTCACTATTCGATTGGTTGTTATAATCTTCATTAAATTTGTAACTCCTGTTACCATCCGTATCATCCTCGTTTACGTGATCATGCGGATTTTCATCACCGTTCGACTCGTTATTGGTGGTGAGATTTTATTTGTGTCTTTCTCAAGCAGTGCTTGATAGTGTTCTTTCTCAAGATATATGTGTTTAAATTGTTTACCCTCCTCACTTACTTAATGACGATAAATCATAAGTTCCAGTGATGCTTGGAAGTGTATACATACGTTTTCCTCGTATTCTTGGGAAAATATAAAAGCGCATTCCCCGTCGCCAAACTTATCCTTGTCGTAAAGGATTATGTTTGTGCCTTAGGAGTCTTGACATTTCTGTAACTATTTCGATTTTAGTAGGGCCTTTCGGAGTCCGTCCGTTAATCTTTTTAGTCCGTATAGGAGTATGAAAGCGTGGGGTCCATCAACCATCTCGAGTAGATTATACGGCTCCGTGCCACCTGTTCCGCTTCTTCGAGTTCTTGCGTCCTTTTCTTCATTCATTTCTATATAGGCCTTGTCTGTGCTGTCCGTCGGTTCGCCGCTTTGTCGAACCGTGGTAGCGTCAGATTCCCATGCATAGTTTCTGACTCCTGGTTTTCCGTCAAAATCTTGGCGTTTGATATCCACAGTAACTTTCGCTTAAAAGTTGTCTATCGAATCGTCAAGTATCGCCTCGATTTTTCTGTTTAGCCTGCTGCTCTTTTCTGGTTTCTTTTCCATACGTGGCGAGTCATAAATCTGCTGGTCGTTGTTTATTTTCATGCCACCCGTTTTACGACCTGAAATAGCTGGCCGTTGATTTTCGCCCACTTAAATTTTATTTTGCTCGGGCATTTCTCGGTTACTCTCTATGTTTTTCTTTTCCTTATTCACTTTTTTTAGCCCTTCCGCGGTTTTCATTGTATTTTCTGCAGTATCCCTGGCTCTCTCCTCTCTTTCTCTTTCGGCTGCTTCTGCTGTTAGGCTAGCCTGAGACAATTGCCAGCCCCTATGTTCTTATCCCACCAATTATATTTCCGCCTCGTATTCTGCGGCCAAAGGTGTGTCGCAGTGTGCAATTATTATTTTCTTCAACTTATCTTCCAGTTCGGGTGTATTGGAAAATTCTGTGGATTTTCTGTGTAGTGTCGTTAGCTAGAGTTTACGAGTCTTACGTTGTAAATTTTGTGCTTTGTCCGTTTTGACGAAAGGCGTACTTGTGAGTTTTACTTCTTTTTTCATATTTTTCTCTTTCCGCATATATACAAGTTTTTCATTAATTGGTCCTTGCGATAGAATTTCTTCGCATCTGTCGCTTTCTGCAGTTGGCTGTATTCCCCCCTTCTCCTTGTCATTTGCAGTTTGTGTTGGAAGTTTACGTGGTCTATCTCATTTTTTTTTGCTTTCCCTACTTTAAGTGTTTTATTTCTTTGAGATTCTGTCTCCGGCCGTTTCGACTATGAGTCTGCGTCACTGTCGTTGCCTGGCGTGTATTAGCTTAAATTGTTATTTTTCGGCGTCTATTTTTCTTTACCTTGTTGTCCGACTTGTCTGAATAGGAAATTTTTATTTGATTTTTCTTTGTTCTTTCTTATTATATTTTTCTCCCGTCTTGTGCGAATCTTGTATATCCTCGCCGGTGAAGCGTTTGCGTCACCAAATCCCACTTTTTCATGTTCCTCTGCGAGTTCGAATAACTCCCTGGGCGGTAATTCGGGGTTTTTCTCTCCTTCTTTCAGGATAAGTTGCGTGACAATGAGTCAGGTGCTTTATTAATTCTCCCGGGTCTATAGACAACGTCAAATTCGTAGCCACGTAGTTCTGCTTTTAGTCTTGTAAATCGCGGATCCGGTTTTTTCGATGAGTGGAAATGTGTTGGAGGCTCGTGGTCGGTAACAACTGTAAATTTTCGTCCATATAAGCATGGTCTAAATTGCTCTTTTGCATAGAATATTGCAAGCAGTTCTTTATTGTATGTTGGGTAGCGAAGTTTACTACTGTTTAGGCAGCGGGATGCATATTCGCAAGGGTAATCTTCGCCTATATTCCCTTGACTTAATATTGCGCCTATCGCGTAGTCTGATGCGTCCGTTGTAACTATAAATGGCTTATTTATGTCCGGCGCTTAGAGTACGGATTCGCTGCAAAGAGCGTTAACGAGAGTATAAAATGCTTCTTGATGAGGTTCCTGCCACTTAGATTCCTTGCCACTTCGTAAAAGTATCGAGATTGGTTGTGCTATTTTTGCGTAATTTTTAATAAAACGACGAAAATTTTATATTTGTCCGTTGCCGACTATGTGACCCGATACTTTTGCATCATGCTTAAAAAATTTGCACTTTTTTGGTTTGATTGTTAAGTTGTTTTCTGCCAATCGTTTTAGCAACCTCCATGTTATCCTATCGTATCTGCAAATACCATTAAGTCAACCATATAGACCTCTATTTTATATCCTTGAAGGGCTGCTGGTGCTAATGTTATGGCGCGCCCGAATGTGTTTGGTGAAGCTGTACATCCCATTGGCATGTGCTTATATTATTAGTGCTTGTCTGGACCTAAGAAGGCTGTTATAGGAGTATTTCTCGTCTATTTCGACTGGAAAAAGGATGCAAGGTGATTTGAAATATCACTCAGAAATAGTAGTAGATAGCACGAGCCAACTGTTGCTTCTTTGAGCAGTCTGAAATCTGTCACAACTCTCCAACGCTTTTCTCCATTTGAGCCTGGGTGTTTTGGGACTATCCATGTGTTGGAGTTGTATGGTGACGTAGATGGCTCAATTATGCCTTGGTTTTCTAATTTTTAAGTTATACGCTAATCTTCTGTCTTAGTGCTGCCGGATACCTAATTCTTTTTGCTGTGACTGATTTTTGAGTTATTATCAGTATCTTATGTTTTAACACGTTCGCAGCTTTTGAAGGCTCTCCGACGAGGCCAAACACAAAAGGGCCGAATTCTATTTATTCACGCACATGTCGTAGTTCTTCTTTATTGCAACTCGTCGTGTCTGCTAGTCTTAATATTTCTTTTATCCTTGCCTCTTTATTGAGTAAAAACCATTTATCTTCTTGCTTGTCGCCTTATTCTGTTTTACTATGTTTTTCATTAATTTCGTTTAAATTAAATAATTCTGTACGGATCCGCCTCGTGAATCATCTCACATTCTAGCAATTCTACGTGAGGCACGGGTATTTTTATTAGTCCGTCAGTAATATTAATACATTCGGCGTATAGTTTGTCGTTGTTGTTGTTTGCTATGAAATTATCTAATGAAATTCCCTCATTTGATTTTTGGCAGATGTACCCATCCAACTAAAATATTTTTGTTCATCTTTTTCACATGCGCGAAAATTATTTGCTTCGATCTACCGCGTATTTCGAGTGCTTCTGACTCTAGAAAAGGTATGTTGGTACCACTTGAAACTAACAAATCATTTTTGACACATATATGGCCGTTATATTCCTTTAATATTTCGCATGCAATCAATCCTTCTACCTGTATCGGAAAGTCGTTGGGGATAACATGCAGAGTGCATGTGAGCTCATTTAGTGTCAATTTTACCGTTCCGAACGTGCACCGTACTCCATGTGTTACGCCGATTGTCGACACTCTCTCATTATCATTTATATATAAGCCCTCTTTGAGGCTACGCATTTTTATAATTAATACAGCAACACCTGTATCCGCATGAAATTCCGTGCTTTCGTTTCTTAGTTGTGGGCTCTCTAGGCATACTAAGGGTGGCGTATGTCCTATCCATAACGTATTAATTTTTACTACCTGGGTCGGCTTATTTGTTTCTTTATTGCGCGCTACCTTTTCAAACCCTGAGCTGTTAGTAAGAGGTTGTAAATTGATAAGATTCTTATAATTTGTATTTGAAGCTATTTCAAAGCTCCTCGCTAGGTCTGTTTCTAGAGATATTTTTTCTTCGTTCTCCTTTTTCTGCTCCTTTATGTCATGTTCTTCGTCGCACTTTCCTCCATTGCCTGCATTATATGACCCCGCTTATTACTACCGGTCTCCTTTAGCCGCTCTATTCTCTCCCTGCAGAGTTTCTTCAAGCTTTAATCTTGGTTGTATTTTCGTTGATTGTCGTAGTCGTTAGTGTTATTCGCGTTGTAACCGCTGTGATGGTTATTTCCATAGTTTCTTGGATGAACGTTGTTTCTATGTAATTTACTGTTGCCCCTGTACGTGCTGTTATACTATTTGGTCCCCCCGTAGTCTCGGCTGTATCCCTAATTTCTACTATAGTTCCCGATTTGTCTACCATCGCTTCTGTTGTATGTTCCGTAGTTATTATTGTAAGTATTATCTAGTCCGTTTGTGTAGCTTTGCTGTATCGGGTTAACTCCTTTGTAGTTGTCACAGCGCAAGCACCCGGTTTCCCCGTTTCTACTCTGCGCATTTTTGTCTTGATCTTGTCTGATATCGTTCTGGAGATTTTGGCACTGTTTAATGTTGTGATTTCTAAGACAGCAGTATATGCTGCCGTCCTGTGGCGCTGCTTAGGCATAGGCCTGTGTTGTATGTGTTCTTTCATCTAAGATGTTCATTATGCCGTTTTTCGCGTCTGGTAACAACTTTTAGCAATCCCTCGTTTGGTGTGTACCGTGTCTGTTACGGTATAGACATATTTTGTCATTTCCCAAGCGGTTATCCTCTCCTATAGGCTCGGTTGCCGAGGGGTATGTCAATCTGTCGTTTTCAACGAGCGGCACGATTTCTGCAAGTCGTACGTGGGCCCTGTTTCTTGGATGCACCAGATCGCGGAGTCTGTGCTCGTTTTCAATTTTCCGTGCCGTTACTGAGGCCTTTTGTAGCGATCTTGGGTTGGTGCTCAGTATGTTGCAATCGAGCGGGTGACGTAGTCCATTTATTAGTGGTTTGATTGTCTTTTTTTTCATATTTATTTTATTTATGTTCTTCCCCTCCTTTGTCAAATCTGGGTTTAAGACGTACGTCATTATTATTCTATTGTGTAATTCTTGGACCCTAAGAGTGTAGCTTTCAACACATTCATATTCGTAATGTCGAATAACCTTAGGGTTTGCTATAAGCGTGTCTTCTTGCTCCAAATCTTTATATGTTTCTGCCAGCTCGTGTAAGAAGTCTTCTATTGTGTCGTATTGTGTTATGCATGTGGCAAATTGGGCTGCTGCTCGTCCCCGCAACTTATCAACTAGTGTATCCAGGAAAACTTTTCGTATTCGGGGCCTATGCTTCGACCCACTGTTCTCACCATTCGTTTAAAAAGTGGTAGTTTTATTGGATCTCCGTTAAACAGAGGTATCATTCCTGATAAATGGCTGAGTGATGTGTGTACGTTCTGCTGTAGTCTTGCGGACAACCATGCATTTGGGGAGGGGGAGTGAGCTGTGATGTATGCGTTGTATCGCCGGGTAAAATTATGCTCTCTCTCTTGGTTACTGCGTTTTTGGGATTGTGGGTGCAGTCGGACTGTCGGTCTCAACTGTCTATCGTCGTGCAGTATCCTCAAGTATCCGTCCTCGTCTTCATTTCTATAGTTTAATGACTCTATGTGACACAGTAGTCGGTGTCGCCCGTATCTCCTTTCTGTATTGCGTTGCGGTTCCTGCTCGTGGATCGTGGCCATTCACCCCCTGCATCATTATTCCGGTTCTATTTTCTGGTCCGACTTGTATTGTTTGTGTCGAGTTCGCGAGCTCTTTCTTAACCCGCTGCGTAGTTTCTAACGCCGTTCACGCGGTTTCCCTGTTCATCAACAATTGCAGACTTCTCATATTCTCACTCGATAGTGTGCTTGTTATATCAGCCCATACTTTCATCTCTTCTTCGAAAGTGTGATCGTCTGAAAGTATCCCTATCGGGTTCCTGTTATCGGGGTCAATGAGTTGTTTAAGTGTCTATGTTATGCCACCGTTATATTTATTTTTGAGAGCTGTGGGCCCTTTGTTTTTGGATTTTCATGAAAGAAATTACTGTACCTTGTTCATAAATATTCCTGCCTTTTTATGTCTTTCGTCCGTTGTCCTGTTGTCCTGCCCTAATATGTCGTTTCCTTTAACTTTGTCTGGTATTCACCAGTGTGTTTGCTCCCTGTTTTCTGCTTCGCTTATTTGATGCATTGCGATTTCGTCAGCGGCCAAGAACTTTTCCGAGCCCTGTCCGTGTAAGTCAGCGCTTTGTCCAACGTTCGTCGTTTCCTATTTGTTGTAGAGTAAGGGTTCCCTATTGCTGGCTAACCTCTTTTATTACCTAGTACTATCTTCTTTTAGTATAGTGCTTAGATTTCTGGACCGGATGTCACAATCTGTTATTATTTTCTCGATCTTTTTTTCTCGATTTTCTCGTGGTGAATGCGTATTCATGCTATGCATCACCTTACTGTTTCGCCCACGATTTCTAAAACTTTTTCTTTTTTTTTATTAAATTACATTCGAGGCTGTAAGCAGCGAAATTACCCTGCTTTACTTATTTTTAATTTTTGAGTCGTGGGCTCTATATCAAATAACTTCAAAAATGGGAATTTTTCGCGTTTGTTGTCAATCAGTGACGCTAAGTTAGTCTTTGTATGTTATATCTATTACTATTGGCACAGCAGATTATCGTATTCTGCAATCCTATTAATATATAATATATACGTATGTATTTATGCATTTTTTATGGAGGACAAGTATAAGGGTTTGGTTCTCGGCCTATTTTATAAGTGCCTCTTCCCAATGTATTCCCGAGGTTCAGGGGGAGAGGGGATGTAACAATATATTTTTACTCACCAAGTTGCTGCCGTCCATATTATGATCATGAGTGCGCGAATCCGCATTATTATTCTAGATCATTGTCCTTGGCTTCGTTGTACGGCATGTTTTTGGGTGTTCTTTCCTATTCCTCCGCTCTTAGTAGCTGGTGTTAAAGCTGCTACACTGGCTGTCCTAAGTTTACCTCGCTGACTCGTTTCCACGTGGTCCCTGGTCCACTTAATCACTTTTGCAGTCCTTCTATCCTAAGTGGATCTTTTTCTTTTCCTTTTATTCGCACTCACTTTGTGTGTCGCAACGCTGCGATATGTGCGCTCCCAAAGAAGAAAATTTTTTAAAAAATTCCTCGACCGATCCCATATCTTATACCAAAATTACTGTTACATAAGATTACGTTCGGTATGGTGATCTGGAAATAAGTGCACAGCGAGTGAGATTAATGGTTCTATATTTAAATAGAGACCGAGGGAAGAGCCAAGGGTGAGTCGCGAACCGGAGCGGATACGTCTGCTTCTCTCAGGCGTCGATTCTAGTCTCCCTTCCTTCTCCTCGATAACTTCCCTTTCCTTCCATGTACTCCCCCGTCCAAGAGAGCCCTTGGCTATGGAAGGGCGGACGAACGTATAGCTATATGCTATCGTACGTCACAATCGAAAATAAGCTAAAGATACTTTAAAAGTGAAAAAGTCAAAAAAAAATTTTTTGCAGCAAAAAATTTAAAGCATGTTTTCAACAAAATGTAATAGTTTCTCACAGTTCTCAAGCCAAAAATAATTTTTTTAGACCCTTAAAGAAATGAAAAATGTAAAATCATAAAAATCACATCTTTCCTAATTGAGAGACGTTTACACTTCGAGGGACGGTCTAGCCAAGGAATTTTGTTATATCCTTGGAGAAGGCTTAGTTTTGGCCTATAACGAAGTCATTTATCACCCTGGAGCAAAAAAAAAATTAATTTGGGAAATAAGAGACACCCTCATACATATATATGTATAAATTATGGATGTATCAATTTGATTATTTTTTTTTATAAAAAAAAGATAAACTAGCTTTATGACAATAAAAATATAATAAATTTATAAATTTAAGTAGATTAGACCCTCTTCGTCACATTCTTATGAGAGCAGTAAGTTTGTTCATGCTGTGATATTCTGATCATAATTTTATAATGCAACTCTTGTTCTCTCATGTTTACTAAATTTTTAGAACAAATGTTTTTAAAATTATTGTGTATGTTTTTTACAAGATAAAATATACTAATATAATTCTAACATTATTGGTAATAAAAAGTTACATATACGTGTTTTCTTTTTAAATATGATTTTTAGTGATTTTTATTTTTTTGTGATTAACAAAGTATTATGTCGTAATCTGAAAAAAACATGGACCATATAAGCTGTAATTACTTTTTGTAAACCAACCGCTTTTGTCAATCTTAGCGAAAAATGCATAATTTATTGCGTAATCACGTAGGGGTTAAGTGCCTAGTATTTGACCGATTTATCCCAGCTTTTGACCGAAAGATTATAATTAAGTCATTTCAGAGATAATTGGCATTACTTTTGGCGAATCACACTCCTAATATCACCAACATTTAATAAAAATTTCCTTAAAAAAAAAAAATACAGCAGAATTTATTAAAATAATGTTATTGTTGGAGTGTAATTGTAAGTCTAGGTTTTGACCGGCCAACCCAGTAAATGACCACCATCATCCAGTTTTTGACC
>JAPYYV010007910.1:0-14918 GCA_030522625.1 Copidosoma aretas | reverse complement strand
TCTGACCCCAAATTTGAATTCAGCGACCCCAAAAACATATAGTTAACATGGTCCGACCACCTAACCCCAAAATTTTTTTTTTTTGTGTGGCTGTGTTATGAATTAAAATATGTAATATTTCTCATAACTTTTGTACTTAACTAAAGTTTATAATGGAATTGTTCTTGCATAAACACAAAAAATTAATAATTTATTTATTTACTAGGTACTAATTTTTTTTTTTGCAAATGGTTATTATTATAATATACACAACCATTTTCGTATAAACAATCTTCAACTTTCCTCACATTGTCCTGTCAGGTTATGATGCCTATTTTTGATTACGTTGCAAAAAATTAAGGCCTTCAATCACATCTTAAATTACAACGAGCTCAACTAAATCTTAAAATTTTCTAATAGTGCAAAATTTAAGTAACATCATCCTCATTGTTCAAAAATTAGATACATGTTTAATAATATTATACACTTACTTTTCTCAGAAATAAGAAAAAGATAAGAAAATATGAATGGGATTCAAAGTATGTATCTTCTCCATCATAACTTAACCCAAAATATCATACAGAGTTGTTTAAAATGGAATAGTAGAGCACTTTCGAAAAGTTGCAACGTATTTTTCAAACATTTCAGAAACAGCCCAGCATGAAAAGATGTAAGAACTCTTAACTCGTGAGACAAACGAACATTACACGAAATTTTTAATTTTTCGTTCGTAATTTTGGATGTTGACCATAGTTTTCAACTATTCAAAAAGAAAGTTCAAGCATGTACCAAAATCTTTGTTCTGCATTTTTTAAAGTCTCTGTGCGATCTTCTATGTTATAATCAAAAACGTAAAAATACTTCCGTATCATTCAATACTTTCATAAATCGCTCCAGAATAAGCTCGAAAATTGAAAAACTCGTGTGATTTTCATCTCTTTCTTGAGCGTTGAATGCTCATAACTCTAAATGTTAAGTACTTTCTGGAATTACAAGAAATTGTGGCGTTTTTAAAGTGTTTAACTGTGATTTAAACAACTCTGTATGAAATTTTAGGCAAAATTATGGTTAAACGAATAAAAATAAAGTGAATGTAGTTGGAAACAAAGGGCTCAAGAATCAAAAATTGTTGAAAAAAATATAAGTCGAGGTCCGAATTCCATGTTTGAGGTATTTTTTTGTTTCATGAGACCTCTGATACATAAAAACATTTATTTTTAAAAGTGTGCCTTTAAAAGTATCTTACATTACTCCTTAGTAACAAAAAAGGCCTTTCTTGATGCTAATGATAATGATGATAATATTAACAATTATTATTGAAAAAATTAAAAAAAAACCTGTATAAAAATGATAAATTACTTCAATATAACAAATAGTGAGTCTGTAATAAATTGTTTGAACCACATCTACAAAATTTAACAATTCATTGAGTAGAAAAAAATTTGTTTATAATAACACAATATTTGAATTTAACCAGTCGAAATGTTTTTAACAGATAGGAGTGGCTTTAGCTAAAAGAAAATCATAAAATGACAAGACATTATAAAAACTTTTCAGAGAGAATGGTGGCAATTGTATAAAATGTGTATATAGTGCGCAAAAAATTTAATTAGCATAAATGCATTGAATAGACGGAATTATCTTACGAATATACGTATATAGATGTGTAAATAATATTGAAATATAGATAAGATGAAGTTTATTCGAGAGTTCGGTCATGTTTATCTTTATTACAGCTTTTATAGTTGTTCTATGAGTACTTAAAATAAATAGTATTTTTATTTATAAAAGTGTGAGTTAATTAACCGAGAAAAACGGTACTGTATTTGTTCTTCATCTATAAATGCACTTAGTAACATGTGCTAAGGTGAATTTGATTATTTGTTATCTTAAATCACGATACATCAGGTGTGTACATGTGTCTGGAGTCCTAGCCCAAGAAATGGTTTTTTTTAATGTACTGCTATTTTTTAAACGAAAGATTTTTTTTTGTTTTATTTTTTTAGAACAGCATTATTTAAAAATTCAAAATTAAAATATTTATAAATAAAAAAAGTTTAAAAATATATTTTAATAATTTTTTTTTTTCAAGAAAGAATGAAAATATTTGAAGCTTATTTAATAAATGAGAGAAATATAGCTCATCTTATAAGTAATTGTATAAATTTAAATCATAATTATGAATATGATTGATTTTAGAAATTAAAAAAATTGGAAAGTTAATGAGCAGTGCGCGTATGTAGGTGAACATACAGATGTAATAAATTTTAAAATTATATGACATATTACGTAATGTAATAACATAGGTAGCAGACAAACTTAAAAGTATAAGATCTATAAAAGTAAATCATTACAAATTAAAAAATGGAATTTCACAATAATTGAGCAGAAAATATAAATTATACGTAAAATGAGATAATACTTACAAAATAAAAGAAACAGTGAAAATAGAATTAAAGACTAACGTAGAGAGGAGAAATGAAATATTAAGAGATCAAAAAATCAGACAAGCCTGAGAAAGCTGAATAAAGTAAGAATAGCTATAAAAAAATTAAGACAGAAAGAAAAACGATTGTTTATAAGGAAAGAGGTATAAAAAGATAATTTAAAAAGTTTTTCATGTTATGTACATATTATACAGAAAAAAAAGGAGTATAGAAATCAACAATAACGTCTAGAAGGATTTTTACAAGAATGTCTTCATCATTGAATAAAATAATGTCTTAGGAAAAATAAAAAGAGGAGAAGACAAAGAAAAGGGCATAAGTATGAAGAACTGTTTCGAGAATCTGCAAACAATTTGGTTGATTAATCCGACAATCATACTTAATAGCTTATAAAGTAACACCTATACTATTGAAGCGTAGAAAATAGCAAGAATCTATTAAATTTACAAGGCAGAGAAGAGGTAAAAGGACGTTGAAACTTCAATGGAGTGACTTTTTAAGCGTAGCCTATAAGATCCAGACAAGTATAATCGCTGAAAAAGTAGGAAAATAGGTAGAGCAGTAAAAAATAAGGAAAGAGAGTTAGGCTGGCATAAGAGCAAAACGAAGAACAAGATACCATATTTTTGTACTAAATAGTTTATTCAAAACTAAACAGGTGAAAGCGGTCAATACAATATATGCTGTATTTGTAGACTTTAAAAAAGAATTAGATAACTTTAATAGAGAAATGTTCCAGGTCAAATTAAATTTAAGGAGAATAGCTATAAAAACGACAAAAACGTTGAAAATAATCTGAAAATATACAAAAAACAGTTAATTACGGCCAGGGGCTAACGTAACAAATTTATTTAAGACTATAAAAGAGGACTGGCAAAAGTGCCTATAAAGCCTGGTACCGTCAAGTTTATTCATGTAGAAGAATATAGAAGATAAGTTGATCCAGAATAATACGGGTGGTGTAACAGTAGGCAAACTTAAAATTCATTGTCTAAAATGATCTAAAGACGTTAATTTTGGCGCCGAGCATTTTGAAAACACAAAAGTTATACAGAAAGACTGAAATATATATGGTAGCAAAAATATACAAACATAAAAAATATAAAATGTTTATTTTCAGGAATGAAGAAAGGATAGATCTGTTTGCATTTAAATTGGATGCATTGGAAGTTTAAAACTCGGACATGTGATTCTAAACAAAAAAATTTCGTGGTACGGTGAAAAAGTTGCAGGTAGGGAGCAAAGGACAGTCTAAGCAGATTTAGGCTTAAGAAAAAGAGCTAAAGTAGAAAGTTTGAATCAAAGACTATATCCTATGGGTTAAATAAGATAATTATATGGCACATACGTAGTATAGACTTGCATATGGAACAGAAAAAAGGTGTAGAAAAAATAGAAGGCTAATTCAAATAAAAAAAATATAAAGTTATGTTTAAAATCAAAAACACAAGGATATATATCAAGAATACAGGCGGGCAGGGTAAACATGGATTTGGCAATAGAAAAAAAAAAAAAAGAAAAAATAGATGTAGGTTTACAGATAACATGACAAGTTTAAATTCGAAGATATCAGTATACATACGAAAAGTAGAGGCGGGTAGGGTCAGACTAGGAAATACATAAAAAAAGGAAGAAATTTATTTTTACAAATAATCAAAATAGACAAGAGCAAGAAGCCTTATTTATGCTTGATATAAGAAGTAACAGAGACTAAAGCAATGAATCACCGGCACGTTGGCGCAGCGGTAGAGTTGCAGTTTCGTCGATCTCTCGAAACCAAGCAGTGTAGGGGCTTGGGTGAGACTTGGTTCAAGTCTCGCCGTTTGCCTAGAGGTTCGCTTTTGCTGTTTGCTTTTCAAGGGTTCGATTAACTATTTCTCTTACGCTGCGAAAAATGTGAGCGGGGGAGGTGTGCAGGAGTTAGTCCTGGTGTTTATACGTAGACACTCGGTCAGGACTCAGGCAATACACCGATTTAGTTGTAAGTACCCCCTACCCTATCTTATACTTATTTCCTTCCCAATGGTT
The DNA here is from genome assembly GCA_030522625.1 of Copidosoma aretas. Lineage (NCBI taxonomy): Eukaryota > Metazoa > Arthropoda > Insecta > Hymenoptera > Encyrtidae > Copidosoma > Copidosoma aretas. The sequence continues at coordinate 10,464 of JAPYYV010007910.1, read as the reverse complement.
AAAAAAAACTATGCTTGTGTAAAAAGGACACGTCTGAGCCTTAGGGCGATGATAAACAATAGAAAAAATAAAATAAAATTCAATGAATTATACAAAATGAGCAAAATAAAGTTATAGTATATTAAAAAGTCGAGGATGTGAAAACGATATGACTTATAAAAAGAGTAATGAAGGAGAATAAGCTTGAGAAAATCAAAGATAATTTTAGAAACGAAGAAAAGACTTTTTTCAATCATATAATAAACTGCTGTAAAAAAAAAGGTAAGTTTTCCTGTAAATTCTTTTTTAATTAAAATTTCATTGAATTTTAAAAATTTACTTTCTTGGAAAAGCAAATTCGAAGCAATTTATAATGATTTTAAAATATTAAATTCCGGTAGATAATCTAATTTTGTACAGAAAAATTGTAATTGAATGAAATTGAAAGCTGCGGCCAATTCATTGATACTAGCTTTTAAATTCACATGCTCTTCCTTTTTTTTAACCTGATGAATTATCTTTTTCTCTCAATGAAAAATTATCACTATTTAAGAAATTTTATCTCTAAGATCTTATACCACAAAATATTCTAAAACAATGTTTACTGTCGAAGAAATCTATACTTAAAAAAATCGTTTCTTCCAAAATAGATTAAATCAACGTAAAAATTTGTAAAAAATCTTATGTTCTTTAAGATTTTCTACCACAAAATATTCTAAAACTACGTTTGATAGGGACAAAAAATCACATGCTAAGAAAACATGTTATGAACACGTTTGATGTAGTTTAGAATCGAATCACGTTATTTTTAAAATATTTATGTCTGCGTGTGTGTGTGTGTGTGTATGTATGTATGTACTTAGTCGTATTTCATGATTTCCTTGACCGATGTAGTACAGTGCTTTCGGTTTTTCCTTGGATTGCTATGACAGCTGAAAAATAAAATTAAAGTTTTGCTGTATATTTCTTTTTTTATTATAATCTTATTGATTTTTTTTAGTTTTTTTTTTTTTGAAAAGCTTATATAAATGCTATTTATTGTCATTTTCAAATATTTTTCGATAGAAATTCTAAAATGTCATTAAAATTGATACAAAAAAACATATCTAGATGAAATTAAAATTATTTAGTAGCTTGATGTGCATAAGTGTGGATAGAAAACGTACATAATCCGTTATAACTTAGAATTTTCTATGACCGATTTTTATCGTTATTTAAGGATATTTGTTGATAGATATTCTGAAAAAATTTTTAGTTATAGTATATTCATAATTGCCGAAAAAAAATATTAATTTCATCGAATAACTTTTTTTTATTCTAATTCTATCGATTTCGGAAAATCATTTTCTTCTTATTTTTTTTCTTCCATCAAACGTTTTAGATTATTTCGTGGCAGAAAATCTCAATGATCATAAAGTTTTCTAGAAATTTTTATTTCAATTCGATGAATTTTGGAAAATTAATTTTTTGAAATTATTGATTTTTTTGCTAGTGAACCTTGATTCAGAATATTTTGCGGTAAAATATCTTAAAGATAATAAAAAATTTTAAATAGTAATGTTTTTGGATTTAGAAAAAAAGTAATTGTTGAGGTTATGTGTAAAAAAGAAGAAGAACACTTAAAGAAGAAAGTTTTGTGCCAGTAAATTGGAAGCAGTTTTTCTTTAATTTAAAGTACAGAGAGCCCTAACTTCACCCTTAGCTTTAAGGTTTAAGCAATGTACGGCTTATTTCTTGTGACCTTTTATCATACATCAATTTAAAAAAAAAAAAACATAAATAATACGTTGTATTAGTTATAAGTAACAATACAGTATCTTTACACATCGTTGAACTCGGTAGACTACTTTGCGCAACTATTGTAAAGTTTTAATCATTACACTTAGTCATCATATTGGAAAATGTTTACAAAAGCTCTCAATTACAGTAGAAATATATATTTTGAACTTTCTATCCAGGTGAGAAACAGCGACCCTGCTTCTACTTGTATCAACTAGTGGGATTAGGAGTCTTCTTAAATGTGATTGGTCCTTGGATCCATTTTTAATGAAATAAACAAACACCTTTATAAAATATACATGTAAGTTTCATAAAAATTACGAAATAATACTGAACATACCAACTCTATCCATTAGGTCAAGAACTTTTATGTGCGGACTTGTTGTCGTCTTTTTGTACTTTCTTTGACTGCTCTCTCCTTAAGAAGTTGCGCACCCACGGTAAGGTATCCATTTGACCATGCATTAGATGGCAGTTGATACTGTGAGATCCAGAAGCAGATTTTTTTCTTTGCTAGGGGCTCAACATGTCCAGTTGTAGGCAAATTTTTCATTGCTTACGTACAACTGTTAGATTCTGACGGATGCAATCAGCATAATCGCCAAAGCTAAAAGATGCTTTAACGGTGGTTGTCTTTGTTCTGTAAACCGTTTCGAAGGCTTCTCATCTTTTGTCTTGATGGCGTACATTTTGCTGCTTAGACCATCAATTTTCCACATGATACGACCGTTGCACCCGTCCAACACCAAACTAATTGTCTATAAGATAGTCTGACATGTCTACCCATTACTGTACCTCGTTATCATTCTATACATATCGATGCCGTCAATCTCGTAGATAAGGCTGCCATAGTCTGTGTAAAATAGTTGTTCTATTTCCTACACATTTTCTTATGTATTTATGATTAAAACAGTACACAAGTGACTTGGACAAGTCTAGATCGCACAAACCGATGTAGATGGGCATATATATGGTGATATTCGTTCGTGACAGATTTATAGCTATTATATTTTTATAGAAGGTGGGACAACCATGGAAATTTGGTTTAGCAAAGTATGAGCACTTCACCACCATGTTGACCATTTAATTATTTACATGCTTAACATTCACATGCTTGCGTTGATTTTTCATAGTCTTACCATATGCTGCATTAAGAAAACTTGAAAAGTAGTTTTTCGAACTTGTTTACTCCATTTTTTCTATTTTACAAATGAAGTCGTTGAACGACTTCAGCTATTTACTTTGATTAAATTCAAGCAGTGGGTGCATCATTTTTAGGCACAACCCATACTAAAGAGCCTGCTCGAGGCTTTGATAATGAATAGTGTACCGCTCTTTTTTATCTCATGTTGTCAGCAACTTCTTCCTTCGATAACCAGAAGGTGCTCGATGTTATGGACCTAATAGTTTATCCTTGTGTAGGTCGTGGATCTCAGCTGGATATCAAAGATCAACTTTAAGAATATAAGCCTCGGGGTGATTGTTAGAAATGTTAAAATCAAAGTTTTTTACCCAGCGAAAGTTCCCTGTAGGCAATGACTTAAACATTGCCCATGTATACATATTGTGAATGCCGTCATAAAGGAGATACTTGTCCTCCTTTTTTAGTTGTACTTCTTACTCATGTACATATTATTTGACTAAGCATATTGATAGCTGCATCAACTAATGATATCTCGAAGGCCACGTTAGATAAAAACGAGCATATCTATATCAGTCAATAACCCTGACGTGATACTTGTATGCTTTATGATAGGATTCCAACTCAAGCTTGAGGTGGTATGGTAGTGGGCGGACTCAAGTTTATAAGCCTTAAGGCAACTGTTTGAAAGTTCTTAAAAATATCAGCTATAAGAAGCACATTAGTCTTAAACTAGAGGTCTGGGTACTCTCTAAGAGTCTTTATGCGAGAAATATCTTATACTTTTAGTGTGTCCGTGAAGTCTTCTTCCGGGAAATTGTCCCTACTAAGATATTTATAAGCATTAGTTTTAAACAAATCAATTTCAGCACTAAACATAAAATAGTTAAGCAGCTTATACAAATAAATAATAAAAATGACCTGACACGCCTTAAGACACTTTCCGTACCCACTAAGTAGTCACTACTGCAGCCGTCAGCTCGTGAGCCTAAGTATATGCCTACTTCTCTCCATGCGTACGTCGAGGGGCTTACTACGCACCAATCTTTAGTAGAAGACTCTATATGTATCGGAAATCCATGTATATTTGGGGTAATATAAACTTTTCTCGACACCATCGATCTAGTTGACCACGTGCGTCTTGATGGCTACACTTTTTTCGGTCTCATCGTAAGGACTCCCTGATTTTTACGTGCATGCTCCTGGCCTATTTTCTGACGGCCAGAAACGGTCCTTGCAAAGATCAAAACGCCCAAAACAAATAACGATATAAGCCCTATAGCGCTGCTTCCGGCTTTTCCAAAGATTTTTGAATATTGAATCTTCAGCAACTCACTCACTTTGCCGATTCAAACAATCTTATGGTTAAGATTTGAGCAGGCCTTCGACCGGACCATAGCACGCAGACTACTTTATTAAGGGTCGCAGGTGATGTAAGAGTAGGTACCTCATTAATTCACTCGAAATCGACAGGGACGATTAGTTGGCCATAAAGGCGTTTCAATCGTTGCTACGTCAGTCGCTCTCACAACTTGATGGGAAAAAGTAGGAGGGTAGAATACTCAAAGAAGGTCTAGGAATCTGATAAAGATCTTATTTAGTCTTGCATGTGCTGCGTCTTTAGCCTTTGAAGTCTTTTCATGCTGCTATTCCTCCTACTGATACAATCAACCATTGGGACAGATCGCTCCGCATTTGGTCGACAATCTCCATTGCAACCACGGTACACTAGTTAGTTGCGTCCAATAACGGACGCGACATGGCAAGTGGGTGTGCCTTTTTAGTACTAGTCATTGTTTAATTAGTTATCGCATTTTAAACGATCACATCCACCCAAGTCAGGCAAAATTACTTATCGAGAAGGGAAAATTAATAATTATTTTTTTTTTAATGAGCTTATAACAATAGAAGTTAAACCTAGGTCGCACAATGCTTATACTTTGTAATACTTTAAGGGAGAGAGCGCATTTTTGTATGATTTTGTTTATCGCTCGGATATATGCTTATCTTTGAATTCGTTAGGTTTCTTGTATTTATTTATCTTGGACTTCTTGACAGCTTTATAGGGTTGTGCCCCAAGGATTAATAAGTTAACCATCAAAACGTCTATATACCTCTTTCTCTATCTCTCTCTTTCCCGTCTTGACAACATCCTCCGCGATGACTCGTCCTCAGAAACCTTTGCGAAAGTTTCTTAGCACTCAAGTTGACGATGCCACTGACTTGCATCGTTCGAAACGTGTATTAATAAGAAAGATGGACCAGGCATAGTGTTACTCGTACCGAACGTTTTACACAACGTGCCTCATGCTTGCCTCAGATAAGTAAATATTGATGTACTATTGATGACTGTACCAATAAATCAACAAATTTTTTTACATGTCGACCTGGGACATTACACTTTGTCATGCTGGTTAAGAAGAGGCTGCAGGCCAAGAGACTATTGCTCTGACTCTAATGAAGTTGAGCTACTTACTTTTTGACCAGGGATCTGGATCGGGGATCCAGTAGGAGCTCGTACTACAGCACAAGTATCTGTATCGGGGATCTAAAGAGAGCTCATGCTATAGTACAAAAGTATTTATCGGAGATCCAGAGAGTGGCGTCTGGACATTGCCTAAGGAGCTCCCAGTCATAAAACCGGAAAAACGTGGCTGTTGCAGATAGGTAAAAAGCCCAGCTGTCAGAATCCAGTACTAGTAGGAGAACGTAGGCAAGCGAATCTGGCACTAGTAAAGAATACCTTGTAGGAGCTCGTGCTATACCTAGATTCCAATCCGTGACTAGCAGAAGGGAAGCAGAGCAGCTGAAAAACTGTGGAAGAGCTCTTCTAGCTGCAAAGTGTGACGTACTAGAAATATATAGCATACAAGCAATATAGTCAAATATTATCTCGCAAACAGAGCGACTAATAAATAGCAAGTGACATTCAAGTCAGCGTAATAAGCGAAGAGCTCGTAGATCCCCACCTGAAATATTTTTATTGCTATCAACAAACCAAACTGCTAGGCAATATAATGCAGAAAAAATGACCGGAACGGTAATAACCGAGACACAAGAGGTGGACTTACAACAGCGTATTAACCATACTTACATGCATACATATTAAATAGACAGTACAAAGGACGAAATAATTTAAATAACCTTAAAGCCCGACGCAGAATCATAGAAAGAGAAGCAACGTCAGAAAAGAATATTAAGTGAAAATGATGAGCTTAAACATAGATCGACACCAAATTTGGTACAAAAGAGTTCAGTTAAAAGCTTGGAGACCTCGAAATTGTTACAAACAATTTACGAGAAAGATCACCTATAGCCTATTCGACAGTAAGAGAAGCGATCTTCATTACCTAAACTGATAGATTTGAATGGTGGAACTATTCACCACTAAAGAAACAATGCTACAAGGTAAAACAAAGCTATGAAAAAGCTTTTGGAATGGAGGACTTAAACAAAAATTCAGACAAAAAAAAACAAAGAAATACAATAAAATATCAAATATATGCGAAGAAAATATAAGATCAAGCGAAATAATGCAAAAATCTATTATAAAAGTAAGGATTTTGATAATAATAATATGTTCATAAAAGTAAAAGCATAAGTCCACATAATAAGAAAACTCTTCTATGCGATAAGCTGTAACAAAAAGAAAAACAGATACGTCGATAAATTTACAGAGCCTCCTTTCTTTGCATTGAAACTTGACTACGATTCCACTGAAAGCTACAAATATACATAGACATAGAATACATGCAACAACAGACAAGCCAGAAGCTACCAAGATAGCGAGATACCTAGCAAAGCTCAGAGAGCGGCTGCACGTTAAGTTAAATTATTCTTTAGATCCAGGTGTTATCAGACCGTCAAGATCATTATAAACGTGGATCGGATCTAAATACATGGGCCTATACGAAAAAAACGCTTGACAGCCGTAACATTCCTTTGGCTGAAAAACAAAATAACAGTCGGCATATGCTAGAAAATCTGGCAGCTGCATGATCTATAACGATTGTAGACCTAAGAAATGGATTCTCTGAAGTCAAGATTTAGAAGGAAAACGCATGCAAAACAGTTTTTTTGGATCCAAAAGGTAACTACCAATAGATGAAAATTTTCAAAAAATCCTGTGATTTTCCAGACACTTTTATGAGAGTCATTTTTTTTTACTAATGTCTTTATTAATTTTTTTTATTCTATTGATGTTTTAGACGTTTGTTTCCGTTTATTCATCTGTAATCTATTAATAATAACAGTTTTTCTGACCTTGTAGAATTCTCTTTAATTTTTTTAATAATTTTTTTTTTTCGTTGCTTTTTTTATAAGTTGTATAATTTCCCCATCCTATACTTTTTCATATACTACTTTAACTTATTTACCCAATTTTTTTGTATTTTTAATGCTTATGCCTCCTAATTTTTCCATTAATCACACGTGTGGTCACCTGCTCTTATCCATATTTAAAATGTACACGAAGTAAATTTCATGCCCTTTTCCTAATGTCTATTCCTAGGTTAACCCTTCCCACCTCTATTTTTTTAAATATATCCTGGTGTGTTTGCATTAGCACCTAAAATTTTTTTTAAATCTACCTTTTTTCTTTTTTTTTCCTTTTTCAGCCCAAAATTAATGCCTAAACTTCTTGCCATCATTTTACGTCTACGAAGTGATATGTTATTGGTACTTTGTATATTCCTGTGTCTTTGCACTTAAATCTAAAATTATATTTTAAATCTGCCTGTTTTTTTGTACATATTTTTTTCTTCGGTTATACTAAAGTCTCAACTTTATATGGGCAATAAAATTTTATCATTAAATCATGAGAGATAATCTTTAATTCAAACTTTTTACTTTAGCCCTTTTGCTTCAACCTTAAACTGTGTTATCTACCCTTTGCATTCTACCTGTTGTATCTTCTCCGTACGACGTAAAGCTATTTTTTGTGTATAACCACACTTGTAGGTCTTTACGAGGGGTCCCGAAAATGTCAATTGACAACATCTCAGAAACCACGCATCAGATCGAAAATTTGGTACAAAACCTTTTTTGTTTGTCTTGACAAGCTAAATCGCGTGGTAAGGTTTTCCTGGAATATTTCCAAAACACCTTGTATACTTGCTTACATTTTCCAATACTTACTCTTTAAATTCAAATAGATCTTGTCCCATCCTTTCTGCATTCCTAAAAATTAAGATTTTTAGTTGTTCCCCATTTTTTACTGTTAGTTTAATTTTCGTATTATGTTTATCTAAGTCTTATAGCATTTGTTTCGTGTTTCCAGAATGCTCTGAGCCTATTACAACGCCATCAGCAAACTTTAGACAGTAAATTTTTATTTCTTCCACAATAACACCTCCAGCATTATCCTGAATCCACATATTGTCTACTTTCACTATAAACAAACTGAAGTGTACCATGTTTTATCCGTGTAACTATAACCTATGCTGACCCGGTATGGCAATAAAGAGCAAACGTAAATAAGGTAAAGGGTCTTATTGGAGTATGTTTCAGTTGTGTAAATTTTTTTTAACCTAGATTGAAGCAAGTAAGTATGTACAGCCTTGGTTAGAAAGTTTGGCTGTACTTGTCTGACATGTTCGTGAGTGCTACCACTGGAAATAATTCCGCTTGTCTATAGCACCATGCTTGGTGCAATTACCACTGGAAATAATTCCGCTTGTCTATAGCACCATGCTTGGTGCAATTGATGCCATGTGCATACTCGGAACTCGATCAGCTTTTGGCTGGTCCTTAAGAGGTACTAGGTTGGCACTTAGTAGGAAAGAAAGGGAACTGTATCAGTGGGCACGACCTCACACGAATAAGTTTGTATAAAGAGGTTATCGACGATCGGAAAGAAGAGAGTAAAATATATTCATAGTACACGTGTATGGAATATACCTTAAGGTAGCTCATCGCCTATTTGAAAGTCGAGGTATTGCACCTAAATTAAAATCTATTGTAGAATATGACTCAACGGATGTACATTTAAAATTTTAGGGCATGTTGCCGGCCAAGATAAAAAAAAAATCATATCCGAAGTTCGAAATTTTAGCATTGGTCTTATGGGTCATTTTGATTTTTTCACCGAAAGTTATAGCTTTTGTAGGCTAAAAGTCAGGCCACATTCTACAAAAACTAAGGGCAAGAAGTTTAAATTATCCTTTTTCTAAATATAGGTATACACATTGAGCCTGCTACCCGATGTTTTTAGGTGTGATAGTCTGATGTCACATAAATAGATAGTACAAGGGTGATGAGCCACCTTAATGCGCACAAATTTTGATGTCGGTAAAAAGGAGAAATGTGCATGGAGTGCGACAAAGTCAGCTGGCGCGCGGTGAAGTAGGCTGATTCTGTACTTGGCTGCACTATGTCACTTAGTGCCTCCAGATTGTAGAATCGTTAGGGCATGTGCAATACATAATTATAATGCTAAAGTCCCGACAATCTGGGAGCCTTGCTGCCTCGTATAGCCTTGCTAGCCATACACTTGTACTATAAAATCGTGTGCGGTACACGTGCGGCGCGGGCGGGCCAAATACGCGCTTGGCCGGAATCACTCACTTGCTGCACTCGTGCGCCACATACTAGGCGCGTGCGCATTCAACAACTAGCAGTATTTGGATCATAATACACTATTAATGATTTTATAGATAGTAAAAAGACGTTAGGCAATCTTCGATACACTGAACATTTGATGAAAAAAAAGCGAAGTAAAAGAACACTGTAAATAAAAAACTGAATATTATATAACTATATATTAGAATTCTATCTTTTACATACAGTAGTAGGACTGCAAATAATATTTCCAAATGCAATACATGTGGTGCATCTATCTATTTTTTAAATAAGTCGTGCAGGCCAAACAGAAAATCTCAAGGGGCTGTGTAGATACAGCTTTGGCTGCAATTGGTCTATTTAGTAATGTTTAGAAATGTTAGAAGGTTATAAGATTTATTAGGTTATTGGCTTTCTTTAGGTAATCTATTGTAAAAAGCAACGGTTAAAGCGTTTTTGGCTATGATCAGTCGCTCTTGGCAGTGCTTGACTACGATAAAGTGTTATTGGCGTTATTGGGTTATTGACTTATTGCAGGTGACATCAATCATCGTCAGGTTACCTCTGGTAATAAGCGACGGGAGAAGCACCTTGAGCTGCAATCCGTTCTTTTCGGCAGTGTCCGACAATGATAGAGGGTTGTCGGGCTTTTGCATTATTGGCTTTTTTCGGGTGATGTTGTCTATCTTCGGGTGGTAAGGAGGTGAAGCGGGGGCTAATAGGCCTAATCAACGTACATCGGGTGAGTTAAATCATCTTCGGGCGATATCTGGGGTTATTAGGTTGTTAGATTTTTTTATGTGATTTCGTCTATATTCAAGGGGAAGAGGAGTGGGGGTGGTAGTTGCTTACATAGAAAATAAAAAAAATCCGGTCAACTAAAATAACAAAGAAATAAAGAGAATTTGTCTATATTACGAGAGGACTGATGAAGGTTTGAAAGGGGCTTAGATTAGGTGGATGTCTCAACCTCAATATTGTTGTGTGTATTTTATAAGAGATAAAGC
>JAPYYV010007909.1:0-14603 GCA_030522625.1 Copidosoma aretas | reverse complement strand
ACTATGTAGCATAGTAAATATTATAATATGGCGAGTACGTCTCAGCTTTACTAAAAAATATAGTAATTTTTATTATAGTTATAACAAATTTTCTAATACTACTTCTCTCAGTGTGCCTGATGATGTCGAATACATGAACCGTCCGTTGTCAGACATTTCAGCGTTCTGCTTCGAGAATGAATTAGGTAGATTTAAAAACTACATAAATAGTGGGAACAGACCATTGGCACAGGTAACTAATAGATTAGAGCAGCATTTACACAATATTTTTATAGACTCAGAAACGTTTAACGTATTGCAGGACAAGAAATCTACTGATGGTATAATAATCAAGCAGCTTACATATTAAAATTTTTTTATCACAAACAAGCCACCAAATAACGCTGTGTTCACAGAAAACAATGAAATTATTAAAATCGAAAATATTTACTCTACAAATGAACTAATGATATTTATCTGTCTGGCAAGACGTTTACAATTCAAGGCACTGCTTTTGATTATCCAACGTCATCTTCTTTACTGAATATTTTTAAAGTGAAAGAGTCTGATGTGAATATTAAAATTTCACTTAATGATGTGAAATTAAAAATGATACATTTAGTAGTTTACGAGCTGCCAAATGATCAAAAAGAAGATTTTGTCATACCGTTTCTTCACTCAGATGTAGTGGAAATTTAGTATATTTTCCGTCATTGTTAATAATGTATGTAAAACGAATTTACCTTATAAGTCATGCATGTATTTTTATCAAAAATTTTCAAAACATGTGAAAAACTCAAACCCTACTGAGTGTCTGCTAAAAAAAGTCTCCTTTTACTGGGAGTCATTTATGCCTAAGTCTTGTTCTACTGAAAGTTATTTATGTCTAAGTCTTGTAAACAACAGAGTGCAGGTTACATTTAATTAAACATTACACAATAAACATATTCATTGTGCAATTACGTAGGCGACTATTCATACATTAAATAGCTTAGAAAGGTATGTAACATTTGCACAGACATTGGTCTGTCATGACAATGTAATACAAAATTGAGGCACTGTACCAAAACAAAGGTACTATTTTTAGGTTATTTTTTTTCTTTTGATGAACTTTAATGAACACTTTTGTAGATAAGTGACTGTAATAAGTACTTGATAAGTAAAATTATCAGTGATAATCCTGATTTGAATGGCCTAGTTGTCATTGTACCAGCCAGTTACGGTAAAATAATCGACGGTATCTCTAATGTAGCTTTTGATGATCCTCCTTTCTCTGAAGAGGACATGAATTTTATCGATAAATTGGTCAAAATGAACGGACGTCCTCCCCAAGCATGGAAGCTCCATGCATGTGAATTTCGGTTCATGGAGAGAAATAAATGTCACTGAGGCTTCAATGTTTTTTAACCAATAGAAATAAGTGAATTTTTGTATTTCAGAGACACTGGATGAAGCAACAAGGAAAATGCAAAAAATGGCCAAATGCAATGATTTAGAAGGATAAAATATAATAGAATTGTTAAATTTTCCCAGTTTAGAACAATCAGTTAATCATAAAGATTTAAATACGAACTTGAATACGATTTGGATACGTCAAGCGCTGAACCACAACCATGTAACTTATCCAATGAGTTTGTGCAGGAAATGATAAAAAAAGAAATGACAGGTACAGTTTAATCTTTATGTGTTGCTTATGTACTTCCATAAATTTATTATTTACTCCACACTATAAATTACGGGTATTTTCAGAAATTAAAGAATATATCGTATGAAAAGTCACTAAGCAAGTCGAAGGTATAAAATCTATGATAAGCAACCGATCACTTATCACTCTTTTACTTTCTTTTAATTATTTTGCAGACTTAATCGATCCTCTCTTTAAAAAAGTTGACGGAGTAGTAGTTAAAGTGAATGATATACTTCTGGAAATCAATAATCTGAAGGCAGCTATGCAGCAGCAGGAAAAGGTCATTGACATAGAAAATGTAATCACTATCTCATCATTATCTGAAAAACATAGGTGTGTACTTCCTATGCAAACCTTGGAGGAGTTTACTAACTTCAATGAAAAACCAAACGTTGAACATGAGTTCAAGCAAGATTTGGTAAGTTATTCCCAAGACAAGTTCTCGAAATTTATATAAAATAAAAATAAAAATAATAATTTTTTTAGAAAAATCATATCAATAGTAGTATTATAATTATTGACAAGATACTCGATAACATGTCTAGAATATTCAAACATTTTGTGAATAAAGATATTTTAAGAGCACACAGTGCACAAAAAAAAAAGTGGTACTAAGCCAATATTTGTAGACACAGAATTTTATAAAGTACATGGAGGTCAGTGGGTTTTCTTTATATTATTAAAGATAATTAAAAATAGAAATTTACTACTTCAAATATTTCAGACTTATTTATCACAAAGCTAACATCACAAACCAGTAATTATCTGTTCAGCAGTAATGTCAGTCATAAATAATTCAATAGATTGGGGATGCAGCAAAAATAAAAGAAGAGAAATAACGGATGATTCTTAGACAAGTCAAAAGCAAAATGATTAATTGAAACCAACAACTTGTAATTTAAATTGTTTTCATGGCTTTGCAAATTCATTTGTATTTAATCTAAGCACCATATTTAGTGATAAATAATAATTAATCCTAATATCTGTTTTAATACACTAATTACCATAATCTCTGTTTAATTCATATTACTTCCGGACAGGGTCCGGATATGATCCGGCTCTGTTGAATTATCCGGATCACATCCGGAACTGATCCGAACCTGCGCACACTCCAGATTTGGAACAGATCAGAAATCCGGATCCGGTTTAGGCACTATACATCAGGATCAAAATACGTCCCGGATATTAACCGTAGGTGAATTTCTATCCGGGAATTGCTGTGTCAAAATCGGTCAAAGGAACCCTGATATAACTGACTAGGGTATATTCATAATCTCTGATACACCCACAAACACCCTCATAAATTTCATTTTTTTTTTTTCATTCAAAAACGTTAAGCATTGGGAAATTTCATGATTTCCAAGATTCTCTACTATAAAATATTCTAAAACAACGTTTTTAGTAGAAAAATCACTTTCACTACCTCGGGAACTTTTGCAACCCTGGTACACCCTCGGTAGAAAAAATAGGTTTTGCCACTAATGTACATCTGACTAAGGCGTTACCAAAGGTCCCTCAGGCGTTGCTTTGCAATCGCCCTCGAACCCAGAGACCGCCCTGGAAAGATGCGCATTTATGACGAAAACTACTATTTTTTAGAAAAATTAATTATTTAACATCTATAGAATCAGAAAAAAAATATCATGAAATCAAAATTTTATTTTTCAGCGGTAATGGGTATCCAAAAATAAATAAAAATTAGCCTTTTTGTATCTAAATCTCGTACACCCACACACAACCTCATCAATTTTCTTCTTTTGTTCAACCAAAAACGTTATTTTCATGATCTTTAAGATGTTCTACCACAAAATATTCCAAAGCAACGTTTCATACCAAAAAAATCCATTTTTTCAAAAAAATTGATTCTTTTAAATCGATAGAACTAATAAAATGAACACAAAGCTTCCTTTTTTTGCAATTATTTAACTTAAAAAAAAATTTATAATGAAATATTAGAATGATTTAAAATGTGAAAAGAAGCTATTTTCATGCTCTACTATGCGGAACTATTTTGAAAATTAAATTAATTTTTACCCGAATAGTACAACAAATATAGTTGAAATTTTTTTTAATTAAAAACAATTGAAGAAATAATTAGAACTTATTACTGAAATTGATATATGTGATATAACTATTTTGTAGCTGCGATATTATTGAATTATATGGAGCCATTTAATTGTCTATAGAACATAACTATTTACGCAATCGATTAAACATTTTTTCACTCCAAAAACAGCAAAAACCGTTCCTTTTAGCATCAAAAATCGTTATAACAACATAGACAGGGTATGAAACGTCGAAACATTTTGTAAACCTATATGAGGATATAAAAAGAAACATTCTGAGCCCTAGATCATCGAAATCATTTGGAGGGGTTCTAAGATATGGCTGAATCAAGAAAAAAAATTGTACATTTTCTTCAATAAAAAAAAACGACTTGACGTGAAAAAAACAATTTAATTTAAAATGAAGCTATTTTAATGCTCTATCAGGGAGAGCTATTGAGGAAATCGAATTTCAATTTTTTTTCTCTAAAAGTAGCAAAAAACCGTGTTTTGGACATAGAAAATCGTTGTATAAACCTTAAAAAGATATAAAACTTGAATCTTTTCGTGAAACCGATATACAGAAATAAAAAGAAACATTTTTAACCTTGAATCATCGATATCACTCGAAGGGTTTCTAAGATATAAGTGATTTTCCACAAAAACAGTTTGAAAACAGTCTTAGCACAGTTGCGTGTCTTTGATTAGTGAACCCAGTGATCTCAACGCGCCCTTGCGCTCTCTTGCATAGTCACACATGTACATATCTACCTACGTAGCATAGTCTGCATAACAAACCCCCGTTCCCCCTCCAGGTAAATAATCTACAAAAAAGTCTACAAAAAATATCTTTCGAAGTAAGAATTTTTCAAGTTGTCATTCATATATCAACTCCAAACATTGTGTAGCAATAAGTAATGATTTTATCTAGTGCAAGCGATCTTGTGTATTTCCGATTTTGCATCCGTTTTTAAATAAACAATAAAAAATAGTAAAGTTACCGACAGAGGCTGATGGCGTAAAATTCAAATTTGAAATTTGCTTTTCCACCCCCTTAAGGATGGTTTAGCGATGCCTGGCCAAGTTACTACTAGGAATTTAAGGTGCTTTGCCCTCAAGAGGTACGCCATCCAACGATATTTTCATAAACGTTACTCACTGATGGAGCCAAATGAGCACGTGTGTGTGTCGAAAGCAAATTTAACCTTTATTTTTCGTCGTTTTTCGTTTTATAACTGAAATTACTTGAAAAGTTTAACGTACGATTTTTTTCAACAACTGATCAAAAAAATTCTTAAACTTTCAAGAATGAGATGAAAGTTTTTATTTGATGACATACAAATTTTCCTTCGAATAATCTCCAAAACAGAGCGGCAATTCAAGAGCTGTTCCGTAAGACTCCGGTTGTCAGACAAGGACGGTCATACGATTTTAACGAACTTTGAAATTGTTTTTTATAAAAACTAAACGTACGATCTCTTTCAAAATTACCAGAAACGCGTATTAATGTATAATCTACCCACAAAAAAATTTGCAAGCAAAAATACAAAAATTGATTTTTCGGGCAAAGCACCCCAATAAGCATTTGATGTACTATTATTATTGTATGAGAGTTGAGAAAGAATTCTTTTTTTTCGAAGAGTTCAAAAAGAATTATTTTTTAAGTATATATGTTATCTTGAATGTTCGCTTTTATAAAATTAAATGAATATTACTAAAGTGTTCTAAAAGAATTCTTTTGTTCGGAAAAAAAAAAAATTATAATTACGATAAAATTTCACTTAATAATATAGATTTATTTTCAAGTAAAATTGTGATTTGAGGTACTTAGATGATATTCAAGGATATAAATTTAGCAAATTTGATTCAAATCGGTGGAAAATCAAGGATAAATAGTTTTCAGTGATCTCAAATATTAAATTTCTTCTTGTAAGGGTGTGTGTGTACCATTTATGGGATACATTCGACTGTCTTACAACTTTTTTTGGCATTGTTACTGCTTACATGCTTTTCATAAGTTATTAATTACTTTATAAATAATTAAAGAATGCTAAAAGAAATCTTTAGAAGCGGACATTCAAGTGTTAAAAAATAATTCTTTTTTTCGAATATCTGCTCATTAGGACCTCAACTTTATCGCACCATTTTCCAGATGCGAGGGATCCGATCGGGACCTTGCGATATCTCGAAAATCGCAGCGAGTGGGCCGCTGACGGCGTCACGTAACCAAACGCCTAAATTCCTGAAGTTTTGTGCGTGTGGTTACGTGACGCCGTCAGCGGCCAACTTGTTGCGATTTTCGAGATATCGCCAGGTCCCGATCAGACTCCAGGTGTTCCCAAGAGTCGTCACGTCCTGCCAGTTTAGTGAGTCGGTGATTCTCGAAGATATAAAGATCAACAAAAAACGCACAGGTTATGAGCCCCACACATGAAAGGGTACCCTTCCATCATGCATAAATGCATTCAGGGGACAACCCCGCATAAGTGTAAAATAATAATAATAATAAATACATGATTATACACGACTTAATATCGAAAAATCCCCGCCATGAAATTTGAATTGATTTATAATAAGTTTAGGGTCATTTTGGAGTCTTTGGGTCCATTTTCCATCATTAATTTGTTCTTACTGTACTGTCCATATTACTAATCAGCACACGCTAATACTCAGGTACACTAATTTGCAAATTTGCCGGTAATAAAACCTAGTAAGTAGTTCAGACATTTATTACTGTACCAATCTCCGAAAAATCAAAGGCAAAACGATGATTAAAACATTTTTCTCAATCAGCTCCATAATATAATACGCAGCAGACTGCTGCAGTCTTCTCGATTCGAATTGCAATGTCTGTCTGCCCTCCACCAACATCATAGCACACTCGATAATTCGATAACCAAACTCCTTTGAAAATCAAGCTCAGCAGCGATAAAGCTGTACCAATAGCTGCAGAGACAGCAGTTCCGTCGAATCGGATAACGGCTTGCGCAATATAGACCGGTAGCACGAGGCTAAAGTATGTAAATGATTACCTAACGTCTGGGAGTAGCAAAAATGGATTCTCTAAGTAATTTCGGTAGGGAAAATATACTTTTTTTTACTTTCACGCTTGCACATTGCATTTTCTTTTTCGCAATAACGCAAAGAATCAATTACTTCAACTCCCAGACGATAGGTAATTATTTACATTTTTCAGCCTCCTGCTCCCGTTGTGATTATTCAATATTCACAGCGCCGACTCAGCCCTTTTCTCCCAAACGCTTTGGCTCGTGTCAAAGCACAGATTTGAAAACACCCAACGATTAATATTTCGAATTTTTTCCGCCTTAATTACGTTTGATACACTCGTTTATACGCGAATTTCGTGCTGCAGTGAATATAAGTTAGGCAGTCTATACACATGCGAAAATAACGATGCAAAACTTCGAGTGCTTCCTTACTCATTACCGCCGCGAACTTCGAGCGCGTGTTATTCTGTATTAGCCAGGTATACGTATAAAGTTTACTCCCAAGCTTACAACACAAGTGTTGTGTGTGTGTGTGCGTATATAGAAGTGTATCCACTATTCACGCGTCATTAGTGTCATCACTCGGCACGGCAGCCCCTGCATGCGTGCATGCAATTTTTACCCATACAAACTCGCACCCACCTGTGCACTGTGCTGGTGTATTAATAATAACTCGCTGTTTTAATAATCCGCGCGACTGGCACACCAGACAATGCCCGTCGGAACCTCTACGCGCGGATATGAGGAGTTTTACAACAATTTCTCACGACCGTTGTTATTACATACTGTGCCGTTCGCATGCCGGGATGTGTGCCTCTTTCCGCACGCGTATGTATATATATATATATATATATAAAATATATATATATATATATAATACACTCATGTTACCGGATTCCGTTCAAGGGTCCCGGAATCCGGAGCAGTACTTGTTTGTACGCTGCACAAGTGAAACGGTGGGTGCGCGCGGGACGTGGGTGCGACTGTGCTAAGGTATATGTACGGAACGTCACGCCTCATGGGGCTCGGCTGCAGCAGTGTACACTGGGAAAAAGCTGCCCTCGCTGTTTGATTATGGCGGCGGTTCTCTTGCCGGCTAATTGGGTGTAATGGCTCGTTTCGCGATGAGTCGAGGGGGCTTGAAGTCTCCACAAGTCTTTCTCGGCTAAAAACTCGTGTTAGTCGGTTCGTACGCTTTTTAATTGCAAGCTGTTCCTATTTCCGTTCGCGGAAGTGACTGTGAAAGTTTCGGTTTTGTTATGGAAATTATTTAAAATAGTACTTTAGTTCGCAACGATCGAGAAATCGGAATTAATGGACGACACAATGTTACGTGAAAAAAACCGTAAATTTATTAAGAGGGGTCAGCATGTACAAGGTTTTATTCCCCAACGTGTCATATATCTACCGTTGCTAGCAACGGTTATCCACAACCCATTGAATCATCAGATCGCAAACGTCGAAATTGAAATCAGCGACGGTATAGATAGATCATGGGGACGTATGCAAAAAAATACGACTATTCAAACAAAAGAATAAAATGATCATTTTGTCAAAAGTACAGTTCGCTGGTAATGGTATTATTCGTACGAATTTAATGACATTTGGTTATTACATTAGCCATTGCCAAATTCTATCTGATATTTTGACCTTCTTACAAACGAAACTGTTATACGAACCGCACATTTGACGAACAATCATTCAACAAGTTGATCATTCGACAAATAACTTATCATCATCCTGAAAACTGGTGTTTTTCAGCATACGTCCTTGTCATCCGGGGCTCATTTCAACTTCCAACTTCGACGTTCGCGATCGGATGATTCAACGGAACTATGATTCGCCGATATGTATCGTTAGGTGGAATGAGCCTTTGAAAATAACAGCATGGAGAATCATCAAAAGACACACTGTTTCAGACTCGTTTGGTTTCTCCGAAAGAAAAAGTAAATTATGTAGAGGATTTTTTGGTGTACATAAAATTATATTTACATGTTAGCTGCTAATAACGATGTAACGGCGAATTTTTTCATGATTCTAACAAAAAAAAGTCTTTCATACGTCATGACGCATACATATTTAATAGATCATGTATTTTCTCCTTGAATCGTTGAAAATTTTCGTTCAATAATTTACTAGCCTTCGCTACCCCGACCCATCTACAGGCATCCGCAGTTCAATTGAAATTGAAAACCTATGGTAAAAAATTTGCAACCTCATAGAAAGCGTTATTTTTAACAAAACAAGTAGTTTCATCCTCGGATGCATATTGTGCATTTTTTCACAAAGGAAATAAACTCTCGAATATTTATTTTTATTGAATCGCGCGACACAGCGCTGTCGCAGTTTTTCGCGAACTGGAACCTTCAGCAACCAAAATGAACAAAACTCGCAATGACATAACAACGCTCGTTATTCATATTCGAACATACTTATTCTCTCATTTTCACTATAAACTCGTACAAGTTAGAAAACTCACATAAATTTTACACGAAAATACATGCTTGATAGATCCGTAACATGAAGTATGTAGAGACTCCTGAATTTGAAAGCCCGGACGATATAGTACCTTTGCCTGTACATCATAAACGGAAACAAAGTTCTGACGGAAGTGAGTTGACACTCTTAAACGCGAGCTCGGAAGCGCACAAACAGGAAAAAAAGTGGGGGACGGGGGGGGGGGATGCGCGTAAAAAAGTAATTTGTTATAATAACACGACACGCAAAACGACTCACCGGTTATGACAGCGTACTGCGGCTGCAGGAGATCCGCGACGTCTTGAACGGCCAGGTCTCCGTTCTCGATCTCGCCAGTCATGCTCTCGACATCCTCTGCAACACACAAAACACACACAGACGTTCTGTTCATTACAAACGTCCTTACGTCATATCAATATACATAATACACATTTATTATACGTGTAGTGCATAAGAGTATATCATAATATCATCTGCACTGAGAACGATGACCAAATGAATAATTGATGCAAACGAAGTCGTCGCTCCTATATTTGACAAATTAAATTTGAGACATACGGCAGCATATGTGTATATACATATCTATGCGTCATGCATATAATAGTGAGTATGTATCAGCTAATGCGCTTGTATTACACTTTACGATCGATAAACGTCTTCAGGAGCCGAGCTTTGGACGTTACAATATTTCACGACGCGTATATATATAATACATCAGATGCGCTCTCTGTGCTCTGTATATAATATTATACTAGAGCTGGGGCCCGCGCTAATGGAATTATGCATATAGGCAATGTGCATCCATCTGCAGTGTCTGCACTCTTTTTCTTCAATTTTTTTTTTTACTTCTTCGTGGTATGTACTCTCATACACTGTATACGTAAAAGTATGTACATACAGGGAGTGGAGAGACAGATAACGCGACACAATGCACCACGAGAAAGCAGCCCGAGCGTTTCCTACTTTTTTTTCTTCAATAATATACGCGAGCGACGCCGAGTGCCCGTCCATATATTCTTTTGCTCGAATTCGCGGCAGCGAGTGACACTTAATTCGGACCCCGCGTGTGCGACTGCACTGTGCATATATTATGAGCTGGATTTTTTGCTCTTATCTTTTGTCACGGTCTTGTCATTTCTGGTGGTGCTCTGCGTAAATATGGGCGGGAGAAACGTCGCTGTCGGAGGAAAGGAAGATGGAAAAGGAGCGAGTACAGCAAAAAATTGCGTGCTCAGATTTTACGCTAGTGGGCAACTTGTTTTTCCAGGTGTTGTTAAACAACGACAGCGGTGACCGTAAAATCATCCGCTGGTTTCACGAGTAAAATGACGCATAGAAGCGCACTTGTGCAGGGATAATAATAAATTGTTGGTCTTGCTGGTGACGCGGACGTGATACTTACATCCCTTTAAAAGGCTAGAATTTTAAGTTTGAGTTTATGAACAAAGAGTGTAATGATTATGAACCTGTTTTTTTCTTTTTTTTTTCAATGAGGCTAAATTTCCAAATACCGTTTGCCACCGACAGAGCTGAAAATGTGCATACTACCCATGTTTTTTGAGGTGCTCATTACGAATACAAAGGTCCCGGTGACCGCAAATGACCGTTAAATTATTTTTTCAGTCGTCATGACGTCAAAATACCGTATATTTAATGTGCCGAGTACTGATATAATAACGGAAATCATCCCATATGATCACGCGAGATTATACTCTAGTTTCCGGGTCAAGAAAGTTCTCCGAGAGGTTTACAGCCTAATGAGTGTATCCATGATCCTTTAAATTACAATGTGCCTTCCACAATTATCAGTCTGTATGATTGAATTGGACGCTGCGTGCTTTTTCATTTACCCAATCAAAGTTTCTTGATCTCGTCCGTTGTCTGGGCAAATTTCAATGAGGTATTGATCTGACTATCATCCTAAACACCCCACCAGCCCACTATTTCTTGTTCATACTTGCGACAACCTATCTTACACTCGTCGACTTCAATGATAACACCCGTCACCTCCAATTTTTCCTTCATCAACAAAATACGTGTCCAAAGTAATCATGCATACTCCCCTAAAGTAACCATAAAATCTATACGTAACCGTTTTGGAAGATACTTGAAGCTCTACTACAGTACTATTTTCACGAATGGTTTTTTTAGCCGACAACAAAGCAATTCGTAACAATTATTTGTGCGCGCTTTGGGTAGGTGCGAGACTACTTTGGTAAATGTGGGATCCAGTGCTGGAAAGAGGGGGGTTATTATAGGGATTATGGGTAACGACGGGGACTAGAGTGAAAGGGGTTGTATAGTAGGGGTTTGTATTAACACTCTCCACACCAAACTTGACCAAAGTGCAAAGAGGTAAAGGGCGCCCGTTTCAAGAACATACTTGTGTATCTTTCTTGAGCAATCAGCTAGTACATGATTGTACAATCAATCGTAAAATAATCTTCTTCAATAATTAAATACTCTAATTTAATAATCAGTTATTATATTTTAATGAGATTAAGCTACCTAAAAAGTTCGTTAAAAGTTCCCTTAATAAGGTTAAAAAATTTTTTTTTAAATCTTTTCTGCCCTTCCTGGTAAGTAAATTTCGAGAAAATAATCATTTTACCAAAGCTGTAAACGCAAGTAACACCCCAGTTGAATTAGTAAAAATTTACAGTGTTTCAAAACAAATGTTCGACCAATACTTGATTCGCCATTTTTTAAGTTTTCTTACTTAGTCTTATTCTATTTTTTCTACATAATTTTCGTAGCTTGTATTGATTTAACATTTCAAGGAATTTTACACACATGTTATTTTTTTATTTAAATTATTAATTGTTACTTAAAATCGAGAAAACAAAAGCCTTTCTGTAGGGTGATAGGTGCCATCTTTTATCAAACACTTAATTTTCTTACGTTTACACTACTTTGAATTCGTTTTGCACACGCCAGATGTTATGCAAGATTATACGTGCAAGGTATGCATACCAAATTTCTAAGAGTTCTGATGATTATTTACCGAGATATCGTAATTTATGTTTAAAAAGTCATTGAAATGAGTGTGAGAAAATTACGCACTTTAATTTTGTATCTCGACAAATATTCATCAGATGAAATAGTTATGGACAAAAAAAAAGATGCAGGAAGCCGTTATCTACGAGCTAGTATTTTTTTAAGAACTATTTATGGACTTTTAAAATTGTACACCTTGGTCTCGAACTTTCATTTCGGTTCGAGCGTTTAGTTAGTTATTGCATCCGGCCCTTCAATTAAAATTTTTCTATTAAGGGTGTATATATTTTTAATATGATTTTCTATAATCAGCACAGTGATAACTAAGGGCGATCGCTGTAAGCATTGCAGGGATTCCTTACATATCCAACAAATAAAGATAATGATATAATGTAAGTAAAATATGAAAAACTTTGATACGTCATCGGCGACACGAGCTCTTGCTCTTTTGCACTGGGCATCGAACCCGCCCTCCGATTGTAGTCGAACTCTAGGACTGTGTGTTAGCCCTCGATTTTTTAGGAATCGTGAATTATCTATAAAATTTCCTTTGTCGCCAGCACTTTGCGGTAGAACTACTAAAGAGGGGGGGTCGCATCCTTGTCGAAATCCTTTCCTCTTTTCCTTCTCTTTACAAATTTTAAAAATTTTTCTTTTTTTCTTCTTTTTTTTTTCCCTTCCGGTTTTTTTTTTTTTTTTTTTTCAATTTTCTAATCGCTCTCAAAAATTCATTTCAAATTTTTCTTTTCGCTACTTTGCTTAGTTTTTTATAGGCATTTTCAATTTTTTCATGTCTTATAATTTTGTTCAACCATTCTTCTCCATCTAAGATTCAATTTTTGTATTCTCTCTTTTATTTTTTGACCGTTGTTTAAGTTCACCCGTAATACTCCTTTTCTGCTCAATTATTCTAAAATCCTGTTCATCGATTTCGCAATCGTTTTCTTCTATTGATCCTATCATTTTTAGTACGTCTGTTAGGGGTAAATGTGGGTGTTACTGTCACTGCTGCAATTACTGCCACTTTATGTAAATGAAGTTGTAGATAATTTTGCACACAATGTCAGTGGATGAAAAAAAAATATGTAGTTTATTAAATTCCTCAGAAATGTAATACGACCGAATATTATGTATAAAAAAAAACATTTATTATGAATCAAAAAATGTAAGAATGATTAGACGGTGATCAGATTCTGGCCATACGATTCTATTTTTCCCGCATAACAGTAACAACGAACATACCTTTTTCCAGTAGTATATTTAAAAGTATATCAAAAAATTCACTTTTCCTAATAAAAAAAAGATGATGTTTATTATTTTAATCATTAAAATTATTAAAGTTTTTTTTCTATTTTTAATTCTATTATTTATAAGTGGCAGTATCTCGTGCACTGATTTCAGGTTATGCTGCAATTACTGCCAGCCTTTCCGTAGGCTGAGTCAACCTGACCCTATAACTCGGTCTCGTAATTGGAATTCGTGTTTATACTTTTTGTCTACGATTTTATTTTGTATAATTCAGTACATAAAAATTAATTGAAGAGAGTATCACGGTTAAAGATACAGCATTATTAAAAATAAAAAGAGAAAAGGACATCGAAGACCAAATAGAGAGTTGCAGCTACAATTTGATTTTAACAGTAATTATTAGTTGTAGGTACATTATGACATAAAAAATACTTTTCCAAATATTTTTTCAGGTTTTAAAATAATATCAACACCTCCTTGTTAGATTGTGACTCTATTAAAATATAAAGTTTTTTTAAGTACCTGAAGTTTTGTATGTAATGTAAACAAAATATTACAGCTATAAAAGTAATATTCAATTTTATTGTAATACTTTTATTGATGCGTTGTGCTATATTTTATTTATTCATCAAAGAGTTGTTCATCAAATACGTTAATATTAGCTTACATACAAGTGGCAGTAATACATGGGCAGTAATAGATTCACTGGCAGTAGTAGGGAGGCAGTAATATATGCACGATGTCAGTAATACCAGCATTCGGCTAATTTCATCAATAATAATATTTCATTTTACGTTATAATTCAAATGAATCCAAAAATGTTTTTATAGTACCTAATGGCACAGGCTTTATAATAAAGAAAGAAAAAAGTTGGTAAATTCATGTAGGAATTTTTAATAGACTTTGAAATGTGTCTTGATAAAATAAGTGGCAGTAATACCCACATTTACCCCTACCTGTCTAGTAGAGAACTTGCATGTTTTCCAAATTATTTTTTTCCAGTAGTAAATGGTACGCTGAATACGCGTGTAAAATAGTTTTTCAGCATACTGCGACGGAAGCAGGAACTTTTCTCCCGCTTCGCGGGAAAAAAATTCCTCCTCCCGACGCAGGATTGATGAAAAATCGTATACGCACCACGGGAGGAAATAAAGAATGCTC
>JAPYYV010007908.1:0-13028 GCA_030522625.1 Copidosoma aretas | reverse complement strand
AATTTGACAACACTATTACTTTCTTATAAGTATACAAATACCTACATAAATGATCAACTTTTATGAAAATTGATCATGTAGCAATACATTATAATAAATAGAATAACGATATTCATAATCATACGCCTAAAATGTATGATTATAAGAATGGAAGCCATGAAAAGAATCCTATGTATTGAAACGAAAAGTATTATTTGGATCTTAGGGAGATAGATTTTATATGCATCATTACAGATCTTGAGAAAATTCTGGAATTAGCAATAAGACAAGCTTTTCTGCTAACGCATTCAAATACCTACACGCAAAATACAAAGCAAGTTTCAAAGCTTTTCTCGGCATTCTTTATGCTAAGAATAACCTTGTGCTATGGCGCTTCATAGGGTAATTTTTTACCAGAATATATCAATCGTTGAAAAAAAAATGTCTTGGGGAAAATAAA
The DNA here is from genome assembly GCA_030522625.1 of Copidosoma aretas. NCBI lineage: Eukaryota > Metazoa > Arthropoda > Insecta > Hymenoptera > Encyrtidae > Copidosoma > Copidosoma aretas. The sequence goes on along the minus strand of JAPYYV010007908.1, from coordinate 12,589 downwards.
AACAGAAACAGACACAAAAGAAGACAGAATTATGGAAAACTGTTTCAAGAATCTCCAAATGATTTGGATGATTGATTTGACAAACAAACTTGATAATAGCTTATAGACTAACATACATATTATCAAAGCGTGGGCAATAGCATGAATCTATCAAATTCTCAAGACAGGGAAGAAGTAGAAGTACTTTACAACTACAGAGAAGTGACTTTTCAAGTGCAACGTACAAGATTCAAGAAATTATAATCGCTGATAATGTAAAAAAATTGGTAAAGAAGTATAAAGTAATGAAAGAGAGTTGGGCTGCTATCAGAACAAACGGAAGAACAAGATACCATATTTGTGTACTAAATAATTTTATTGAAAGCAAACTAAAGGAAGTCGTCAATAAATTATAATCTGTGTTTGCAGACAGAATTTGGTAACATTAATAGAGAAATATTCCGGGTCAAAATAAATTCAAGAGAAATAAGTATAAAAATGTTAAAAGTAATCTAAAAATTTAAAAAAAAAACAGTTAATTACGGCCAGGGGCTAACAAATTTATTCAAAACTATGACAGAGAAAAGGCGAGGGTGCCCATGAAGCCAAGTACTTTTAAGTTTATTTATCTAAAAAACAGGCGATAAGTGGATCTAACATAATACAGGAGGTGTAACAGTAGAAAAACTCAAAATTAACCGTCTCAAATTATCTAATGACGTTGTTTAAGGCGCCTAGTACATTAAAGACGGAAAACATATAAAGGAAGACTAAAATCAATATATTACAAAAAATCTACTAAAAAAAAAAAAAAGTTAATTTTTAGAAATAATGAAGGGATACAAACAGATCTGTTTAAAATTAAATTGGATTCTTTGGAAGTTTAAAACTAGGACATGGACTGAGAAGTGTGGTTCTCAACAAAAAATTTTCCCGGCACGGAAAAAAACGACAGGTTGGGAGCAAAGGACAGTCAAGGCAGTTTTAGGCTTGAGCAAAAAAGATATAGTAGAAAGTTTAAAACAAAGATTATTTTCTTTATGGATTAAATAATAAAATTACATCGCACGTACGTTGCGGAGACTTGTGTATGAAAGGGGAGACTTCCCGTTCCTCGCCCGTCTAAGCGAAGATCCCAAACCCCCTTAAACCGTCTGATCTTTCAAAACCCTTACCACATTTTTAAAAAAATTTTTTTGACGTCTTCCCCTATCGATTGATATATGTCTATTCAAATGTGTCGATCTTAAAGTCGAAGTTAAAATGACCTTAAATATCAGGATAGGAAAAAATTAAAAAAAAAACCTGTAGAAAATAATAAATTACTTTAATGTAACAAATTTTAAACTAATAATAATTTTTCCGAATTTCATGTACAAATTTTACAATACATCGAGTAGAAAAATTTTGTTCATAATAATCAAACATTGGAATTTACGCAGCCAAAATATTCTAAACAGTAGGGAGTCTCTTTAGCTGAAAGAAAAATCATAAAATCAGTAAAACTTATAAAAACATAAATGGTAGAAATTGTATAAAATGTGTAAATAGTGCTCAAAAAATGTAAAGAGCATAATAGCATTCAATAGGAGAACTATTGTACTAATATAAGTATATAGATAATCTTATATTAATGTATTATAGATACGATAAAATCTATTCAAAAGTCCGATTATTTTTAATATGTTCGTTATAGCTTTTATAGTTGTTCTATGAGTATTGAAAATAATGGTAATTTTAAAAAACGAGCCCGTGAGTGGACCTGATAAAAAAGGTATTATAATTGTTCGATATAAATACACTCGGTAATATGTGCTAAGTTGAAGTTAATTAATTGTTATCTAAAATCACAATCCATCACGTTTTTGTATCTGTCCGAGGTCCTAGCCTAAGCAATCGTTTTTTTAATGTTGTATTATTTTTTAAATTAAAAGTTTTGTTTTATAAAATATTTTCTTAACAGCATTAAAAAAAAACATATTCATAAATGAAAAAGTTAAAATATATTTTAATGATAATTTTTTTAATTAAAATATAAAGCCATCATAAGCTTTATTAATAAATAAGAGGAAAGATGATCATTATTATAGAAAATTTTATATATTGATATGATAATTATTGAAATGATTCATCTTATAAATATAAATACTTAGAAAATTTGCAAGCAGAGCGCGCAGGTAGATGGATATACATATGGAAAAATCACAAAAAATAGGACAGGATACGTAATGTAACTATACAGGTAGCGAAGAAACTAAAAAAGATATAATCTATAAAGCTTCAAATCATTGCAAATAGATAAACAGAATTCCACAATAATTAAGCAAAAAATATGGTATATACATAAATGTATAGTAAACTAAAAAAATAAAAGAGAGAGTAAAGAGAAAATCGAAGAGTAACGCAAAATGCATAAATAGAATAATAAAACCAAGAAAAGTAGCAGTAAGAAAAATTCAACTGAGTGTTGGAGAGCTATTAAAAGATTAGAACAAAAAAAAAGAGAGATGGTTATCAGGAAAGAGACATAAAAAATATTTTTTTTAATTTGTCAAGAGACAACAATGATACATGTTATACGGAGAACGACTAGAGGAGTATTGGAATCAATAGCAATGCCAAAACAGATTATACGAGGATACATCCAATATTCAATAAAAGAATGTCTACGTAAAAATAAAAAAAAAGTAAGTGACACAGAAAAAAACACAATCATGGAAAACTGTTCTAAGTTACGGCAAATAATTTTAATGATTAAATTAAAAACATACTTTATAGCTTACAGACTAAAACACATCCTATCAAAGAGTAGAAAATAGCAAGAATCTATCATATTTACAAGGCAGGCAAGGAGTAGAAGGACGTTAAAATGACAGAACATTGGTATTTATAAATGTAGCATTCAAGATATAAGCAATTATAATCGTTAAAAAGTAGAAAAATAGGTAGATAAGTGTTAAATAATCAAGGAGAGTCAGGCTGGCAAAAAGAAGAACAAGGTCTTACATTATTGTACTAAATAGTTTAATTGAAAATGAAATAGGGGATATATGCAATAAATTATATGCTGTTTTTGTAGACATCAAAACAGCACTTAACAACATCAATAGAAAAATGTTCCAGCTCGAATTGTATATTAAAGAGATAAGTATGAAAATGAAAAAAATGTTGAAAAGAATCTAAATATGTACAAAAAAAAAACAGGTAATGACGGTCGGGAGCAAACAAATTTACTAAAAAAAAAGGAAGAGTCAAATTAAAGTAATTTTGGTTGTTTTACGTTTATTTATATAGACTATAGACGATGAGTAGATGTAAAATAATACAGGTGTAACAGTTGGCCAACTCAAAATTTACCTGATGACGTCATTTTAGGTGCTCAGTAATTTAAAGACAAAAAAACAATGCGAAAAAACTTGAATAAATATAGTACAAAGAATATACTGAAAGTAAGCATAAACAGAAAAATAATAATTTTTAGGAATAAAAAATGATCAAAACAGATATGTTTCAATTTAAATTGGAGGCATTGAAAGTTTGAAACGAGGACATAAACCAATGGACCCAGGAGTGTGGTTCTTAACAAATAATTATTGTAGCACACAGAAAAAACTACAGATAGGGTGCAATGGGCAGTCAAAGTAGCTTGAGCAAAAGAGGTAACGTAGAAAGTTTAAATTAAATATTATTTTTTATGGATTAAATGAATAAATTATATTGAACATACGTAGCTAAGACTTGCCTATGAAACAGAATATAGATACGTAGAAAGAATAAAAGGCAGATTTAAAATATAGAGTTAAGTTTAGATACAATGACAAAAGGATATATATGGAAGCTGGAAGCAAGCAAGGTAGGCATGGATTTGGGAAAGAAAAAGGAAAAAAAAGGGGAAAAATAGATTCAGGTTTACGAATATCATGTTGGGTTGAAATGCAAATACACCAGAATATACATGAAAAAGGGAGGCGGGAAGGGTTAGCCTAGAAATAGGCATAAAAAAAAAGGAATACATTTAATTTTTGGACATACCAAAGATGGACAAGAGCAGGCGACCTTATTTATGGCCTAATCGAAGAATTAACGGACTTAATGAATAAAGAGCATACAAAATAGGCAACAAAGTTAAAGTTGTGAATGCAAAAGTAGAGGATTGGAAAAAAATTAGATTTATAAAAAGAACAACGAAGGAGAAAAAACTTTACAAAACCAAGATGATTTTAAAAAGAAAAAGAAGACTTTTGTCAATCAGAAAATACAAAAAAATCATATGGTAATTGACAACTCTATCATCCATAAAAATATTTAAAAAAAGCCAAAAGCAGAGAGAAATGTAAAGCAAAAATAAAAAGATATAGGTGTAATTTGAAGTTTTTAAGTGATAGACTGTAGGATCTGCAATGAATGAAACTTATATATAAAGCACACATTGCTATGTGAAGAGAAAACAAAACAACAAATCAACTAATAATGATATCAGTCAGAAATATAGGATTCAAAGATAATAAAGAGATATGCAGGAGGAAGATGATTATTGTGAAAATGTAAGATATTTATGTAGGTAACTATGGCACAACAGTGAGGATTAAAAGTACAAATATATGTAATGCGTCATAAATTATAATATTATGCAAATGTAAAATAAAATTCCAACACGTTGTTGTATTTTCAATCAATTACACAAATTACTTAATTGAAAATCATATTTGTGCTAATATAAAAGAATAAGCATTTTTATTAGTTATGAAACAAACAAAGAAAATGTAGAAGTATATAAAAGTCTGTACAAGAAATGAAAAAATAACGAAATAAACAATTCACATTTACAAATATTAAGAAAGAATTTCAAAATGATATCTCATTATAAACTTATAACCATAATTGATTCTAAAATGACCAAAAATATCAAGCAAAGGCTTATAACTATTTCTGTAATTATAGTGATTGCGTAAATATTGTATACATATGTATCAATATTAACCTCGATTACCAATTAGAGTCATTATCAGTATTAAAGTATTGACAATTATTTGATAAATCAGTAAACTCATTTCATATATTGACTATATTTGTTCGAATTTTTAGCAAATTTTTATGAGATCCCTTTGGTCATCTATGTTTGTACACATATGTGTATTAAAAAAAATTTTTTTTATTTATTATTCAGACATGAGAATAAAAATATTGAAATATAGGGGTTGGAATGCGAAGCGCGCAGAGGGCGAAGCCTAACTAGTATATATCTCACTATACATATATAGTTGTAAGGACTGTAATTTCCTTCGCCCCCCTTCGCTTCCTCTCCCTAAATTATGGGAGTATTCTTCTGATTTTTACGTCTTTTTGACGATCGTAATTTTTTACCTCGCCCCCTTACCACCCTCTCATCCCTCCTCTCAAATTCTTTTGTTTTCTCCGTGATTCAACGTGAAAAAAATGTTTTCTATTCTGAATTGCTTCCTCCTCAGGCCCCCCTTACCCCCCCCCCCCCTCAGGGAGTTGGAAAATTTTTCAGATCTTACTTTGTATATATAGTTGTAAGGACTTTAATTTTCTCCGCCCCCTCTCTCCCCCCTTGCCAAACTCCCAAATCGCTTGTTTTCTTCGTGATTTAACGTAAAAATATTCAAGCGTTTCAGTTTCTATACCTTTTTTATTCCTATGAATTAGAATATCGTTTTTTTCTATGTTTACTTCCAGTATATTTATTTTATTATATTTATCTAAGTCTTTCTTCATATGTTTTGTGTCTTCGAAATTCTGAGCACCTAAAACGTCATCAGATAATCTTAAATCAGATAATAATAAAATTCTGTTTTAAAGGATATAAACACAGCATATAATTTACTGCCTCCTTTCTCTGGTTTTTTTCAATCAAACTATTTAGTAAAAAAATCTGGTACCTTGTTCTTCTTTTTGCTCTAATGCCAGTCTGACACTCCTTTATTATTTTACACTTTTTTACCAGTTTTTTCACTTTTTCAGCGATTATTATTGCTCATATCTTGTAAGCTACATTTTAAAAAATCACTATAGTTTTAACGTCCTTCTACTCTTTTCTTGCAATTCAGCGAATAGAATGCATCAGAAGCTCTTTTTTGTCCCTCTACTGAAAGTAAATACCTTTAATATCCCAATGAATTATAGTAGCATTTTTGCTGTGCTGAAAATAGATACACATAACGAGTTAGGACTTAAATATCATTTTAAGGAATAATTTTTGCAGCTCATCTTACAACATTTAATAATGATTATATTATTATTAATTATCATTATTATTTTTCATCAAACCGATTATTGACCAATCGGCCACTACATGGGCTAAGCCTGATCACTCATTATAACTAATAACTTTGTAACTCAGAGCACGGAGACCTATATTCTTCTAATCAGCTGTTTATACTCATGATATCCTATTTACAATGATGTATGAAACAAGGTATGCTACAATATGGACCATAGATTTAATATTGCGAAAAATTGAGAGGCCTGTCATTGGCTCATACAATAGCTGCTTTAAAAGACACTTATTCTTTTTACATCATGTAATATACCGTGTAAAATTTCGACTCACCCAGCAATATAGGAACTTTTTTGAGCTGTTCTAATTTTCTTTAACAGTATTTAGAATATTTCGGGATCAGTGGTAATTTCTCCTATTTGCTTGTTTTAAGCAGTACAAACTATCGTTGGTTGTTTGGTTCTTTGATGACAATTCATGAAAAAAAAAATACAACTAATGTTTTCATTTCTATATATATTCAGTATGCTATTATACTTTTGTTATTCGTTAATATTATTTCACTTTTTATAATGTGGGCGATAAAGTGTAAAATTACGAATAATACTAAAGATATAGCTCCATCACAGGGATATACGTAAGTACACCTATGTATAGTATAATACCTACGTATAACTATGTCCAGGTAAATTCAAAATTTTTCATTTTAGATGATTTCAAATTGTCAAAAAAGTCATAAATAGGCATTTCCTATGGATAAAAAAGTGCGTAAATTTGTCTATTTTGCAGAATTACTTGTAAAATTTGTGAGCGCAACGTTGCGATTGCAGACTTACGAATAGCAAAAATACATACAATGACAACGTACGTGAGGAGGGAAGGGTGGAAATTGTTGAAAGCGTAGAATCTACTATTAATGAGAAAGTGACAAAATTAGTCTATTTCACAAAATAACTTATTACATTTTGCAACGCAACCCTGTGCTAATAGCCCTAAAAGGTAACGAAAATAAATAGAGTCCACCAACAGTATAATCACGATAGCACAAACATACAAAGAATATAGCACAGAAAGCAAACGAGAATGAGCAGGTGAGTCGCACAGGTTTTATAACCTCATTTCAGCCAAAACTTCTACATTTTAGAAATACAACGAAAAACAATGAATAATTTTTTTTTCCTTACGAGCGACTTACTTTTTTAATTTAGAATATTTTCTTTCTATTGATGTATATGTGTAGCAAACTGAACTTTTAAGTTTTAGACCCTTATTTCAGTCAGTACTTAGAAGTTTTGCAATGGGTTGCTTCGGCGTCACACAGGGAACTTCTTATTTGTTAAGGAATACCTTTATAGTCTTAGAGAATGTCGCAGTTGAAATGATTTTAATAAAAATGAAATATGTCGTTTTAAGGTTATTGGCCAGAATAAATGGAAGCTGTCATTAGCTCTGGATAAACATACTGACCCATAGTGGGGATTGGCGCGCGAAGCGCGCAGGGGGCCGAAGCCCCACTAGTATATATTTGACGCATTCTCCGTCAAGCGTAACACCCCATGCTCTCCATAATTGGTTCCATCGAAAACAAACTTACAACAGTGGAAAAAAAACTTGTTATGTCTACTTTTAAATGCCGTATGCGCTTTTTCGATTTAAAAAATGGTGGATCCAATATGGCGCTTGAAAGACGTCAACCTTACCTTGAAAAATTGATGTTATTGAGTTCACATGCTCCTAAAACGTATTTATAGTGTAAAAAATCTTTATTTTTACGTAGTTTTGGTCGCTGAACAAGAATCTGACGTTTACTTTTACTTGCGATGCTTCAGATCGTCCCTAACCTCGAAAAACCACTCGAAAAAGCAGTTATTCGCACGTTAGCATCGATAGATCGTAAGAATGATCTAAGAATAGCTTATACTGACGTAACTTTGGTTGCCGAACACGAATCTGACGTTTATTTTTACTTGGGATGCTTCAGATCATCCCTAACCTCGAAAAACCACTCGAAAAATCAGTTATTCGCACGTTAGCATCGATAGATCGTAAGGTTGATCTTGGAACAGCTCATACTGACGTAATTTTGGTCGCCGAACACGAATATGACGTCTATTTTTACTTGGGATGGTTAAGGTCGTCCTTAACCTCAAAAACTTATCGATAAACCATTTTCATAATAAATCAGTGAATACTACTACTTTATGTATCATTGTCGATCATACATTACTATAGAATTACAAAAATGAGTCTGTAAGGTCTTATAACTAAAATTGTGTTAATCATGAAAGATAAAATTAGATAATACGTTTCTTACATAATACTTCCCTATTTGCAAAATCTCCAAAAAATTGTATTTCATCTCTTTTTCATATGTAAGTGTTATACCATCTGAAGCATTAGAATATTTTTTTATTAACAGTAAATTTTCTCGTGGAACTATGAATGCATGGCTCTTTGATATATCAGGTACGGCAGGTGCCACGTTAAATCTTTTATTCAACTTTCTGGTGATCCTATTGTGGTCATCTCTGCTGTAATACATTATTTTGATCCCTTTGAATTTCTGTTTAGCCCAATCATACGGTTTAGCCCAATCATCCATTTCCTATTGGACGTCCAATAAATTTGTCCAGTCCTTTCGTCAAGTCTATTAACATCTTTGACCGCCACACGTGGTGGTTCGAATCAGAGATCTGCTTGAACTGTTTTGACCAATAGAAAAGCACCTTTAGGTGTGTCTGGCGGTATAACCACAAGTTAGTAAATACGGCCCCAGCGATGATGGCAGACGGTGCTGTTTTTCGACGGTTGCTAACTTTAGAGTATTCTGCTTATGTTGTACATTGGAAATTCAAATTACGCGGCTAACGCTGAAAATGTACCTTGACTGTATGTTATGTGGTTATCAAAACGCAGAATGCTGTGCTCTGAAGTTAGCAACCGAATGAGGAACAGCACTGTCCGCCCTCATCGCTGATTTTAAAATGAAAAATATGCTATGAGACCCAAGTGAGTTGAAAGCACGTTAAAAAATATTCAGAATTTTGTGAGGATTCTGTGACGATAGTACCAGACTTATTTGTTAAGAAATATCGGAGTAACTATAGGCTTGCACTAAATTTCTTTATCGTCAGTTGATGTTCACATTAATAGCGCGTTTAACGTTTTTGGGCAGAAAATAAAAAACATCTTAATCCGTGTGATTTTCCTTCTCTGATTATCTTGATCCGCTTATGATTGATTGATTTCCGATCTATCAGAAAAATTCTTGACACTCAAGAATTTAGATGCTTTGAGTGATTTTAGGAAGTTGTAAATGAACTAAATCATGTCACGTAAAAATAAAGTTTGGACTTCATTTCAAGGTTCGAAATAATTTCGTAACAAGCTTTTCTTAAGATATTCTCATGAACCAACAATAATAACGTGAAAATAACTGCTTTTTCAAGTAGTTTTTCGATGTCAGGGACCTGAAGCTTCCCAAGTAAAAATGAATGTCATATTTGTGTTCAGCGACCAAAATTACGTCAGTATGAGCTGTTCTGAGATCATTGTTACGATCTATCGATGCTTACAAGCGAATAACTGTTTTTTCGAGTGGTTTTTTGAGGTTAGGGACGACCTTAAGCATCCTAAGTAAAAATACACGTAAAATTCGTGTTCAGCGACCAAAATTACGTCAGTATAAGCTGTTCTGAGATCATTATTACGATCTATCGATGCTAACGTGCGAACAACTGCTTTATCGAGTGGTTTTTCGAGGTTAGGGACGACCTGAAGCATCCCAAGTGAAAATAAACGTCAGATTCAAGTTCAGCGACTAAAATTACGTAAAAATAAGGTTTTTTAGACTTCAAATACGTTTTAGGGGCATGTGAACTCAATAACATCAATTTTTCAATGTGAGGTTGACGTCATTCAAGCGCTATATTAGATCTAGCATTTTTTACTTGAAAAGACGCACAGGGCATTTTAAGTAAAGATGACAAGCTATCTTTTCCACTATTGTAAGTTTGTTTTCGATGGAACCTATTATGGAGAGCATGGGGTGTTACGCTTGACGGAGAATGCCTCATATATACATATTAGGGTGTCCGTTATTTATCTAATTCAATTTTTTGATCATCTACCCTTTTCAAACTTTTCGTTGCGTCCAAAAATTAATTCCATCGCCTGGAAATCAAAAAATTGTAGAGTTAACACGTACTACCAGACAGATCTTGATTTTTTATTTAAATAGCATGGGATTTTAAAATTTTTAACCTTTTTTGATTTTTCGACATCTTCCGGTATTTTTTCTGAATTTTAAAAACATATTGAATTACGTATTACTAGGTCTTGATGAACTTATTTATTCGAATAAAAATAAGCACGTTAAAAAATTTATTTTTTTTATTTTTTGTTGAAGAAATCATTTAAATATCCAGAGAAAATACTTAAAATGGTCGAAAAAATCAGACAGGAATCAAATTTAAAAATCCCTGCTATCTAAAGGGGAAAATAAGATGTGTCCGGTGGCACTTGCTAACTCTAAAATTTTGTGGTATTAAGGCCACGGATTTTTATGTTTGGATGCACCGAAGAGTTTACACAGAATAGATGATCAAAACCTTGAATTATATAAATAGCGGTTGCCCTAATATAGATTTATTTATTTAAATATACTAGTGGGGCTTCGCCTTCTACGTGCTTCGCGTGCCGACCCCTATATTTTGGCATTTTTATTTTTATATCTTAATATCCAATGCCAGAATTTATTCTTTGATACATACATGCTTACACATGTATGAATAAGTTTAAAGATTCAGCAAATATTTATTACTAATCCAATAGTAATAACACTATGCCAGCGTGCTGTCACCTCATGTTATTTTGAATGAGTGACGTCACTACTAGCATAGTCTCCGTCTTACACGTCGACATATGTATAGAATACTTACAAAATTATTATTATTGTTGCAGGAACACTAAAGCGCTTTTTTTTGTTATTTTAAAAATTTTTCAAGTTTAATATGAATATGCGTTCATAAGAAAATAGTATTTCGAAATATTATTTATTATTGGCCAAGGGAAAATATTTATTTATTCTCTGTAAATATTTTTAAATGTTTTTATATTTTCTCTTCTTGTATCACAACTACTTCAAAAATATTCTTCCTCAAATTAATACTGATAGCATTTACAACAGTATCTAATAGAAAATTGATACAACAGAGTTCAATATCAAATATCTTTATACCTTAGCATAGGAGCATGTAAGAATTACTTTTAACATTACCAACAATTTTTAAATCATAACGCAGAAATTATTATTCAACGTTCATGCTTTGTTCTACGGTCCCTATTTCACCTGTATTTTCGATAGACGATACATATTTACTTAAATTTTCCATCGGTTATCATGTAAAATTTTTAATAGCTCCCTCCTGCATGTGACTCTATTATGTTTTAAACCTATATACAGGGTGTTAAAAAACGATCGCATTGTTCATTTACCATAGATAAATTGGCTAATTTTAAGACGAAAGTCATCAATAACCTTTTTTTCTGAACAGCAACTTACAAGATAATTAACAATTAAGTGGACCAATCAGCGCGAGACTACAAGAGACATGGCGGCGGCGACAGAAGAGTAGCGGCGCGGCGGCGCGGGGCAAGCCCGGCTGCTGCTCTCCCCTGCCCCTTCAGATTTGATTTTCTTTTCTCTTAACAGAAGATAAAAAACAAAAATGCTGATAGCTCGCGCATTCGCGTGGCTGTACGTTTAATTTTTATCTTCTGTTAAGAAAAAAGAAAATCAAGTATACACTTCTGCGCTTCAGCGCGAACGCATTTTTTGTTGATCTGGAGAGTTTAGAATAAAAAACAAGAATGCTGATAGCTCGCGCCTTCGCATGGCTGTACATATAATTTTTATCTTCTGTTAAGAGAAAAGAAAATCAAGTAAATACTTCTGCGGTGCAGTGCGAACGCATTTTATGTTGATCTGAGAAGTTTAGAATAAAAAACAAGAATGCTGATAGCTCGCGCCTTTGCGTGGCTGTACGTTTAATTTTTATCTTCTGATAAGAGAAAAGAAAATCAAGTAAATACTTCTGCGCTTCAGCGCGAACGAATATTTTGTTGATCTGGGGAGTTAAAAATAAAAAACAAGAGAACTGATACCTCGCGCCATCGCCTGGCTTTACGTTTAATTTTTATCTTCTGTTAAGAGAAACGAAAATCAAGTAAATACTTCTGCGCTTTAGCGCGAACGCATATTTTGTTGATCTGGGGAGCTAAAAATAAAAAACAAGAGTACTGATAGCTCGCGCCTTCGCGTGGCCGAACGTTTAATTTTTATCTTCTGTTAAGAGAAAAGAAAATCAA